>WBNM01045945.1:0-20665 GCA_013399055.1 Ramphastos sulfuratus
TGTTGGCTGAGGCCAGGTATGGCTCTGAAATGCCTTTGTCTTGCTTATCACAGCATTTAGCTATGTCAGCAGGAGACATCAAGTTTGAAAGGCCATGAAGAAATGCTTGTGCAACCAAAAAGCCTGCTTAGTGGTACAGCTATAGTCCCACCCCACACTTTACACAGCAGAAACCTGAGGTATCAGTATTAGCCCTTTGGAACCCAGTGTGTGGATGAGAATTTGACAAACAAAACTCTGGGGAGACTTTGGTGGGTTTGTCTTCCTCACCCTCCCCAGAATGGGTACCTTTTTGGTAAGCTGCATCCTGGCTAATGACAATTGTATTTTCTTAAAGCTGCAGAGTGATTGCAGCAGGTAAGTCCCTATCACTGGTAGTCATGAGGCATCTGTGTTTATGTTGCAAGTGTCAGTAAACTCTGGGGCTGTTCCTGTATCTGGTGCCAGACCTTTAACAACCTACCTTAATTGGCATTCCTGTTAAGAGATAAATCCAACTGCCCCTAGCCCCTCTGATCTCTGAGGACATGGCTAGAACTCAAGGGGGCTTATCTCTTGCTAAATTTACCCACACTTCATGCAGCAAGAAGTCCTTACCTGCGGTAGGTAGGAGAAGTGGAGTTTGCAGAAGGGGTCTGCACAGTGCTCAAGATGAGACTGATAAGAGATGTGCTAAGTACCTGCCTTTAAATGTTGAAAGTCAGGTTTGGGGAGAAAGAGTAAAGCCACTGCTGCTGCCAAAGAGCCCTCTGGAATGGGCTGTCTCTGTGGTCTTGCCACTTTAGCAGACAGCTGTGGGCTCAGTAACAGCTATGAAGTGCCACTCTTCAGAGAGGAATGACCTTCTGGGAGAATGCAATTTCTTATCCTTTACTGAGGATTCAGACTTGCCAAGGATGACTCTGATTTACCTCTTACTTTTGTGAGATAGTGACAAACAGCAGCTTGCTGGAATTTTCTAGGTATCAAATGACATCAACTGAGAAAGTTTTGCTTCCTGAAGCAGTCAAGGCTCCTGTTCTCCCACAGAAGCAAGCAGAAGCTGGAGGTCTTTGCCTTTCACTTAGGCAGCAAAATCATTCTTTTAGGAGAGCAGTAGTTCATGTTTTCTAATTCCTGCTGAGATATGAGCCCTGCAGCAGCCTGGATCCTGCTGAGGGCCAAATGATGCCCCCTTGGTTTTGTTGCTCCAAGAAGCAACAAATGCTCAAAGCAAGCATGTTGGGGCTCAAAGGGCTGTAGACTCAAGCAATATATTGCAGGCAGAGCATGTCCTTTCAGATTCTTCCAGTTTTCCTGCTCCAGCTATTCTTTAAAATGGTAGATGAAGGAGGTCTCACTCCTGCTAACCCTCACTGACCATCCCAGTTTTCTGCTGTTATCTCTTTGTTTCTGTTTGTCACCTGTGTCTCTGTGTCCTGCATGGACTGTGGTTGTTCCAGATGTTTAGTGAAAGGGTAGGACCTTGCAGAAGAGTAACCATGTAGTAACGAGAATTCAGAGCACTGGAAGAGGCTGTCCAGAGAGGTTGTGGAGTCTCCTTCTCTGGAGACTTTCACAACTCACCTGGATGCGTTCCTATGCAAACTACCCTAGGGCATCCTGCCTTGGCAGAAGGGTTGGACTCAATGATCTGTGGAGGTCTCTTCCAACCCCTAACATCCTGTGATCCTGTGGTTCAAAGACATTTAAGCAGTTCAGTCTGGAAAAGGACATTTTCTTCCTCCTGATTTTTCTGTTTTATTAAAGCAGTCAAAAAGCCCCTGGGTTGTCAATGCACATTTTCCTCAAACTCAGTGTGCTCAGTTGTCTTTCTGGGGCACCAGTCAGTTTATAATGAACACAGGGAGGCTTCTGCAGTACAATGTATTATTCTGCAGCCTGTGGGATACCTCACATCTATTTCAATCCCTTCTGAAGGGAAGACAAATGTCCTCAACCTTCAATAAGCAGTTTATAGATCTATACTTTGGATTACAAAATTGCAAACTTATGAGAAAATTAATTTTCTTTATCTATAGGAAACTGGGATTAAAAGGAAAAATGTTCTTCATGAGTAAACAAACAATGTGGTCAGTGATGTTTTCATGCAGTCTGTTAGGTTGTCACATTCAGCAACCAGGTTCAAGGAAAGCAATGTTGAAGATAAAGGATGAAGGGAGCTGAATGGTGGCTCCATCAATGACAATAGCACATAGGATCTCTTTGTGTTGTTGCTCTGGCATGAAAACTGCCACCCAATTAAATGCCCTTCATTTATCACTTGGATGGCAGCTGGCAAGAAAGTCTGGAAAAGCTGATTTAGCTGTGCCACATACAAAGAGCAAAGTACACCAGCCAACCCAGTTACACTGAGAAGGCTTCTTACATCATCTGTCCTCCTTAAATTGCACTCAATTTTGAAGCTTATCTTCAGGAAACAGAAACTGGAAACTGAAGGAAGACTAATATCAGATAATTGCAAATGACCTAACCAGTAAAATGCTCGTGTCTGTTTTGCTGAAGGCTTGGACTGCTTAGTATTTCTTCTGCTGAAGAGGTGGTTTAGACAGATGGGGGCTAAGATCACGGTTTTGGTTTTGTTTTTGGGGGGTTTTTTTGGTTGGTTTTTTTTTGTTTCTTTTTTTTTCCTCCAAGTTCGTGGCAAAAATTGTTGTATTTGCAGCCTGTAGGGTCAGGGTGCTTTGTATCATTTCTCCAGGCATTCAGATCACAGACAGCAGTCTTCAAAAAACTCATGAAAGTAATTTAATGAAAGATAATTGACCTTCAGCTGCAAAAGACAGCCTATGCCAAGCACAACTGATAAAACTAAGAAAAATTGGGTGGGAAAAGCTGTTCTTGTAATCCACTTGTAATTGAAAAGTGTTCCTGATAGAGCATCAAAGGAATAGTCTGAACTGAGAGATCTTGGCTCGATGCTTACATCAGTCATGCCTTTGTTTAGCACTTTGCTCTACGTTTTTGGGGATGAAAAATACTTGTGACAGGTCTCTTGAGAAAGTGAGAGGCAGTCTCCCCTCAGGTAAGCTGCTATGAACAAATTCATCACAAGGGAACATTACATCTTGCAGTGCTCTTCTGGGGCATTTCCTGAGCTCATCTGGAGTCAGGCAGCAACAGAGATTGTAGATCTATCAGTGCTTTCTTAAAACGTCCCCTCTTTGCTCTGGTTCAACTTGTGCTGTCTCTGCAGAGAAAGGAGACTACCCCCAAAAGAAATGGGATGAAAAAACATATCCTTGATTGGAACATCTCTTAATTCTATTCTAGTCTGACTGCCCAGACTCCATGATTCTCAGATAATCTGGATGAATGCAATCTAAGATATATGAGGCATGTATAATTAAGTGTGTGATGGTTTGGGAGTTCCCACTTTGTAAAATGACCCAGACTAGAACTCAGCCTGCTGGAAGTTAAGGACTGAAGCTCTNAGTAAGATCAAGTTATATTTACAGCAAAGCAAAATTTACAAGCATATATACACAATACATTTACAAATATTTACAATTGTATAAAATTAGAAATAATACAGAAATCCAAACTCCCTCCCAGACAAAGGAAACTGCCCAGAAGAGGCTCGAAGCTACCTTCTCTTTCTCCCTCTGCTTTCCCAGACAGACAAGCAAAACAAGCAGCAAAGCTTAGGTTGTTATGTGTTAGCTGAGAGTAGTGGGGAGATGTTAGAGCGGAGTGAAGAGGAAGTGAATAGATGCAGCATTCCAGACCAGAGAGGGATAAATTGTTGACATTTGGCTTTTTATCCGTCTCAGCAGACCAATGGATGATATAGACTTCATTGTTATTTTCTTTTCACAACCAATGATCTGATTTCTCTCATTAAAGTATTCCAGTTACCCTCAAACCAGCACAAGCTCCACCCTGCTGTCCTATCTACTCTGTAGCCCTTCATGAAAACCTTGAGGCACTCACAGTTTGGAAGCACTTGGGCACTGCATGGAGCAATATTCTCTGTAATTCTCAAGGCTTCTTGAAAAGGATTGTGGGGTTCTTTCCCCATACTTTGCCATGTGTGTTAAGCTGTAAGAAGTACTTCTGGATGTTCTTTACAGAAGACCATCTCCAATCAGGTATTTAATTGAATGCAACCTAAAGCCGATCCTGAAACATTTTGATACATCTACAGTATAACTTGGAGGAAACTGCAGAATGGAAGTAGCCAAATGCCTTTGTTAGAGAAGGGTGAACCACAGGTACACAGAAGTGGTGAAACATCTTTGAGAAGACAGCCATGGCTTGAGCACTCTGCCTCTGAGGAACAGTGGGTATTTGGGGATTCAGTAAAATTTCACTGTTCTGAACAAGGAGACTTCAGTGTGAATGTTCTTCTGTAAAACTTGCAGCTTCTCACCCAGTATCTCTGGATGGCTTCTGTGAGCAAGGTTGCTTCATGGCCACAGGACAGAAGGAATGAAGTGAAAGATGAGAATATACATTGTGCAGTGTAGTTTAGAAGTGACCTTTCTCCATTCCCTGTTTCCTGGTTATTTGGAAGTCTAAAGGTGTTCAGGGCCTTTTTTATTTTTCTTTTTAAATGCAGAACTCACTCATTTCTCTAATACATTACCAGATCAATTGTTATAAGCTGTGGGATAAAACCAACATTGATGACAAGATAAAGATAGTAACATTTTTTTCCTATATTAATGTTTTGCTGAGAAGAGGACACAGTCTCAAGCTGTGCCGGGGAAGTTTAGGCTGGAGGTGAGGAGAAAGTTCTTCACTGAGAGTCATTTCCCACTGGAATGGGCTGCCCAGGGAGGTGGTGGAGTCAGCGACCCTGGAGGTGTTCAAGGCAGGTTTGGATGTGGCACTTGGTGCCATGGTCTAGTCTTGAGGTCTGTGGTAATGGGTTGGACTTGATGATCTTTGAGGTCTCTTCCAACCTTGCTTATACTGTGAAATACGTCATTCTAACATTTCAGAAGAAAATGACTGTTCTGCACTTTTTAAGTGCTCCATACATGTAATTCAGAAATGGAATGTGAGCCAAATACAGTATTAAGTGCCAAGAAAGTGATACTTTGTTTGGAGTTTGGCTAGAAGGAAAAGTAATGATTCTGATGAACTAATGCTCCTTGTAGCATTTTCCACAAAATAACACTGCCATTTGTCATCGTCCAGGATAAAATTTAGAGATGCTAAACCTCACTGTTTTTCAAACTCTTAAGAAACTGTCCATATAAAACTTATATTAAACCTAAAAGAGCCAGGGCCCTGGATCTAGATAGCACTTAGAGATAACAGGATGCAACTAGTTTAAATATTTAAGTTAGGTTTGTATTTTTTCAGTGACATAAGCCACTGGACATCTTGCTTTTAGACTATGAATTTCTGTCTGCTTTGAAGTCACTTTAGTTAAAGGTGTAATTTTATCCCAGAATGATAGAGGTTGAAGATCTGGAGATCATCTAGTCCTACCCTCCTGCTAAAAGCCAAGTGACCCAGAGCAGGTTGCACAAAGTTGCATCCAGTTATGCTTTGAAATCTTTCTATAGAAGGAGACTCCACCATTTCTCTGGGCAGCCTGCTTCAGCTCTGCCACCGTCACAGTTCCAATTTGTGCCCATTGCCCTTTGTCCTGTTACTGAGAAGAGCCTCACTCCATAACTGTGTGCAGTTCTGGAGCCTCCAGCACAGGAAGGACATGGAGATGTTGGAGCGGGTCCAGAGGAGGGCCACAAAGATGCTCAGAGGGCTGCAGCAGCTCTGCTATGAGGACAGGCTGAGAGAGTTGGGGCTCTTCAGCCTGGAGAAGAGGTGTCCCTGCCTATGGCAGGGGGGTTGGAACTAGATGATCCTTGAGATCTCCTTCCAACCTTACCATTCTATCATTCTATGATTCTATAATCTTGCCCTCCACCCTTTAGATACAGGTAATCATTGGTAAGATCCTCTCTTAGCTCTCTCTTCTGCAGGCTGAACAGACTCTGTGTTTCAGTTTAACTGTTCTAAGAATACCTTGTTGCCCAAAGGCATTTTTCCTGCTTGCTGATCTGGGGTGTAATCCTGTGGAAGGAAGAACTACAAAAGCAGATTAAATGTTCAGCTGGATCAGAAAAGGAAGTAGCAGGAACATGCATGGGCTTACCAGGAGAAGCAGTGATGGGCAATACTTTGGCTTTCAGGGTCAGTGTGGGTTTATGCCAAATCAGGATAACTAACTCTAGCAGAGTTTTTAGTTACGTTTGGAATAATTAGTCCATCTGATCCTAAATTCTGATCAATTTCTGTATAGAGTGAAGTGAATGCTTGGTGGCTCATTGTGTGTTGTGCTCCTCTGCAGTGGATCTGGATCTCCAGTTCAGAAGAGACAGGGACCTGCTGGAAAGAGCCCAGTGGAGAGCCAGAAGGATGACTCGGGGAGCTGTGCATCTCCCCTGTGGAGAGAGACTGAGAAACCTGGGGCTGTTTAGTCTGGAGAAGAGAAGACTGAGACGAGGTCTGATCAATGTGTACAAATATCTGAGGGGTGGGTGTCAAGTGGAGGGGGATCAGCAGCAATAAGACAAGGAGCAATGGCTACAAACTCCACAACATGAGGAGAAACTTCTTTATGGTGAGGGTGACAGAGCACTGGAACAGGCTCCTCAGAGAGCTTGTGGAGTCTCCTTCTCTGGAGACTTTGAAGAACCTTCCTGGATGTGTTCCTGTGCAAACTACCCTAGGGGATCCTGCCTTGTCAACGAGGTTGGACTCAATGATCTCTGGAGGTCCCTTACAACCTCTAAGGTTCTGTGATCCTGTGGTCCTGAAAGAATAATTTAATAGTGGTGAGAAAACAGTGAAATATGAATACAGGGGACAAGCTGTATAGAGAATTTGAGGGAGATGTCCTGTATAGGAGCAGAGTACGTGCATGTCTCTACCATCAGTCAGACAAAAAGGTTCAAATGCAGTTCTGTAAAGTTAATATGCTGTGAATTCAGTAAGACAGTTTTGAACCAATAAGCCATCCCTGGATAGTGTCAGTCTGATGTTCTCAAACAGCAAACACTAACTTAAAATGGATTAGTTTTTCTAGCAGTTCCTCCCATCTTTGGATCATTTTGGGTCAGACATATTTGTCTTCTTGATGCGGGAAGATTACTTTGATACCTGACAGCATTGCTACTGTGATGGAAAGGGAAGAAGTTCAGGGTCTGTACTTTTGGGTAGAAATACCACTTCCAGTTGCTGGGATAAGCCAGCACTTACTGCTTTCCTGAAAGTATGCTTGCCACTCCCTCTAAAGCTGAGACCTCCTGGGCTACATCACCAGTGTGCAGAGACAACTTCTCCACTTCTGTGCCTCCTAGGAATCTTGTTCTTTCTGTAGTCATCTGTACCCTCACGTGAGATCAGAATGTCTGCTTTCTGGGTTTTTCTCTACCTTTATATTGGAATCACCGAAATACCAGGTCAGGGGTGACCAGGTGTCGGGGATCACCAGAGGCTGGGGATTGCTGGGGTGGGGGGATGGATGACATGAGACAGGGACGACCAGACACCAATGTGGTGCATCCAAGATCACCCCTTTATTACAGAAAGTCAGCATGGACTTATACAGGATAGGACTGCCTGGTCACACACACAATTCTGCTTACAGGCAGCTCTTCTTGAGCTGTTCCCAGGCACACTGATAAAGGCCTTCAATACTGTCACTGTCAGGCACCCTGTTTTGCTATGTTACATCCTTGTTTACATAACTACCTCCTTATCTTGAATGATTCCCAGCACAGAGTACTGCTGCCTTGGCAGTCTTGTGAGACCCACCATACCTCTTGCACAGTCTTGCAGCACTTAGGGCATTTATTTTGTTTTATTTTTATGACAGAGCATCGATCCCTAAAGGAGGGAAAATTAATTATTTTTTGTATCTTTCTCACTTTGCAGAGACCTGATTGTTAGAAGTGGGCACCAGCACTCAGTAAACCTCTTAATTCCCCATCCTGTGGCTCTGGCCCACTGCTATTGTACTGAAGACAGACCATACTGCTCCAGCTTTGAGGATGTTCCAGTGGAGCCTGTGCTGTCAGTTGGGAAGTGGAGTGTGACAATGTTAACTTTTCCAGGGAATGGGTATGTTTGGAAGGCCCTTAATTGCTGATAAGAGTGTTTTGGTTTTTTTTGTCTTGCAAGAAAAGATTGTTTCAGTTCATAGAATGGTAAGGTTGGAAGGGACCTCAAGGATCATCCAGTTCCAACCCCCTNGCTGCATGTGCACACTGCAGGCTCATGTTGAGCTTTTCATCACCCCAGACCCCCAGGTCCTTTTCCTCAGGGCTGCTCTCCAGCCATCACCATGCATATGGGAGTGAATCCTCCTCATATTGGAGGATTCTCTCAGCTACACTTGTTCTGAATAACTCCATTATCTTCTTTCTTACTATACATGCAGATACAATTAAAAAAATATAATCTTTATGTTCTATCTATCAAAGTATAGCTGGATGCAGCTTTGTGCCAATTATTCATATTCATGTTCGTAGTATGAAGTAGGTAAATGATAACACTGTAAAATCATCTGAAGCCTTTAATTGCTGTAAAGTCATCTGATGGCCTTCAGAACCTTCCTGACTGGTTTCTATAGGGTGGATGATGAAGAACACAATCATATACTACCCTTCTCTCTCAAGCTCAAGATCAAGGCTAAAATGCTGCTTGTGTGTCCATGCTTAGAACCAAACATATGAAACAGGCTGTGCTGAAGTGTGTATTGGTAACTGACTACTCTGAAGGTATTCAGGGCTTTAAATAAGAACAGTCAGGTAGGTACCCTAGAGATTCCTGCTCAATCCCTGATCAGCTTTTATACAGTAATTTGCATGCTAGAGACATAGTGGCTGGAAAACACATCTGTTCTGGTGAGGAAGGTAAATAGCAAGCTACTCCCTTCAATTTGCATGTAGGCAAAACAACCAGACCTTGAGACAGGGTTCAGCTGAGTAAGCCACTGTCAGCAACTGAGACACTGTTGAAGAAAAGGATATGTTGAAACCGAAAAGCTGATACAGAGTGTGCTCTCTTCTGCTAGCAGGGAATGTGTGGTGCAAGAACAGCACACTGCAGTCACAGATTGCAACATGGGAAGACTGAGAAACAACGGAGAAAAAGATTCTTCACAATGAGAGTGGTTAAACACTAGAAGAGATGCCCAAAGAGGTTGTGGAGTCACTGTCTGTGAGTGGTTTTGACTGAAAAACAAAACAAAAGAGAGCAATGTGATCTAACATTGGAAGTTGGTCCTCATTTGAGCAGATGTTTGGATGAGATGGCCCTGAGGGCCTTTTCCAATTTTCTGAGATTCTAAAAAAATGGCATATCCAGGTTCTCTTCCCTCAGCACGAAGTGCACTTGCCTGACATAGAAAGGCTGGTTCATGAGGTGTTAAATATGTTTGAGAGTACACCACTGCATCCACAGCCAGAAGAACAGCTACAAGAACTTGTGACTTGCTGATAGCAAAAGTATGACTATCTCAGGAAGGCATGCAGTATCTCCTCCTGTCTTCTGGAATGTGTACACTCCTTGGGCATCATCTTTCATAGAAACTGAGGGATAAATTTAACCAGGCAGTGAATGACAGAGTTCCAGTCAGTTCTGTTGAGGCAGTTGTTCAGGAAGCTTCCTGTCTTCGAAGAAGAAAGTACATATTGTAACTGAAATATTTTTTGAGGGGAGAAACACATTCCAGTCTGAGAGGAGCTGGTAGAGTTTTGAAAAGATGCTAGCCATGGACCTAGGATGCAAATAATTCCATAAAACATTTGGAGACCTTATAATCATACCTTATGTACAAGTCAAAGTACAGCTAAGTGGTGGAAGAGATTTGTTGACTAATGAACAGTCCAGAGAAGGGCAACGAGGCTGCTGAGAGGCCTCGAGCACAAGCCCTATGAGGAGAGGCTGAGGGAGCTGGGATTGTTTAGCCTGGTGAAGAGGAGGCTCAGGGGAGACCTTCTTGCTGTCTACAACTACCTGAAGGGTGGTTGTGGCCAGCAGGAGGTTGCTTTCTTCTCTTAGGCAACCAGCACCAGAACAAGAGGACACAGTCTCAAGCTGCGCCAGGGGAAGTTTAGGCTGGAGGTGAGGAGAAAGTTCTTCACTGAGAGAGTCATTCCCCACTGGAATGGGCTGCCCAGGGAGGTGGTGGAGTCACCATCCCTGGAGGTGTTCAAGGTGGGTTTGGACGTGGCACTTGGTGCCATGGTCTGGTCTTGAGGTCTGTGGTAATGGGTTGGACTTGATGATCTTTGAGGTCTCTTCCAACCTTGCTTATACTGTGATACTGTGAAAAGAACTGTAACTCCCGTGGAGACACCGGTACTTGTTTTTACATTGTTCCGTTTGTGGTTCCTCACTGAAGATAAGCCCAGAAGAAGCAGCTGGCAAGTGGCAGTGAGTGAACCCATATATGCCACCCACATCACATCTTTCATCCAAAGCTGTCAGTGGTGTTGTGTGCATATGGCCACAAGCCTTGCTTTGAAGTGATGAGAGATGTCTAACAGCTGCATGGAGGAACTCTTTCATAGTGCAGTTTTAGTCATCTTGTACTGGAGCAGTGCAAAAAGGTGATGCTTGGGAAAACTGGCTCCTTCCTTTTGTCTCCTGCTTATTTCTGCCCTGCTCATCAGACTAGCTATTACAGTCCAAGTCTCCCTACAAATGACTCCCACTGCTTTATGAAAAAAGGGAGGGAGAAAGGACAAAAGAGTATCTTGCAGAAGAATCTGTGTGTGTAATTTCTTAGGAGTCTGTCAGGAATATCCCCACAGAAAAGGGAAGGTAATTGTTTCAAGCATGCCTAGATTACATCAGGAGACTTTTTGCCTTTTAAACCAATACTTACTTGTGTCGTGGGTTTAAAGAGCTGACAGAGTGAAGCTCTCAAATGAAATGGAGAAAAAACAGAATTATATTTGGAGAGAGTTACAGATAGAAATTACAAAGCAGATACAGAATCCATAAGCGAACCCCTCTGAATTTTCCCCAACCCAAAACTAAATCTATCATCCCCAGTGCTCCAATCCTCCCCCCACCATGCCTCTGCCATCCAAGAGGCCTAAGCACAGCCTCTGGAGGCCCCAAACCAGGCCTATCCTTACATGTCTGCCCCTTTACTCTGCTCTCGTCAGACCCCACCTGGAGTCCTGTGTGCAGTTCTGGAGCCCCCAGCACAGGAAGGACATGGAAGTGTTGGAGCGGGTCCAGAGGAGGCCACGAAGATGCTCAGAGGGCTGCAGCAGCTCTGCTATGAGGACAGGCTGAGAGAGTTGGGGCTCTGCAGCCTGGAGAAGAGAAGGCTTCCAGGAGACCTTAGAGTAGCCTTCCAGTATCTGAAGGGGGCCTACAGGAAGGCTGGGGAGGGACTATTGACAAGGTCTTGTAATGACAGGACAAGGGGCAATGGGTTTAAACTGGCAGAGGGAAGATTTAGACTGGATGTTAGGAGGAAGTTCTTTACAGTGAGGGTGGTGAGGCACTGGCACAGGTTGCCCAGGGAGGTTGTGGCTGCTCCCTCCCTGGAGGTGTTCAAGGCCAGGTTGGACGAGGCCTTGAGTGCCCTGTACTAGTGGGAGGTGTCCCTGCCTATGGCAGGGGGTTGGAGCTAGATGATCCTTGAGGTCCCTTCCAACCTTCCCATTCTATGATTCTATGATAAAGCAGCTCCTGCCCGACACAAGGCTGGAGGGGGAGAAAAGGAGAACAAGCTGGCCTTGCCCTGAGTTTATGAAGAGATAGCAGAATTATGGGATTGAATAACAATCTTCAAGCCCCTAGAGGACTTTTTTAACCCTATAGTTCCCAACCTGGGACAACTTGTTAAAAAGTGATCATAAAATATTTGATTATGATTGCTATTGTAATATTCCTGCCACAGGTCCTGTAGGATTTCTTATCCTTCCTAATCTCAATTGCTTCAGATGTTTATTCATAGTTCTTGTTATCAGTGAGAGCTCAGCACCTTCAGACTGTAGTCACTGAATTCCTGCACTCTTGCAAATGATTTCCAGTACTTCAACATTTTATCATCATCCTTCAGCCCTGTGGAAGAAAATACTGTGCAGCTCAAACAGTGGCCTTTTAAAAGTGATCCATTACAAACCCTGTTGCCTGCTACTGCCTCACAAATGATTTTTTAATTACTTTCTACTTTATGATGAGAAAATATGCAGAAATATTTCTCTGTGGTCCAGTACATGCAGAGGAATTTCAGTCTGTGCAATACCCAAAACGAAGATCATAACTCATCTCAGCAGAACCAAAAATCATCTCTAACAGAGGTATGAATTGCACAGTTCTAAAGAAAAACAAGACAAAGAGTCCATTCAAGGAGTATCAATTCTCGAAGTATGTGAATGTGGATGTATAGAAGACTGTGTTGGAAAAGATGAGAGGAATGGAGAGTGGAATCATAGAATCACAGAATTGTCAGGGCTGGAAGGGACCTCAAGGATCATCTAGTTCCAACTGCCCTGCCATGGGCAAGGACACCTCACACTAGATCAGGTTGCTCAGAGCCTCATCCAGCCTGGCCTTAAAGACCTCCAGGGATGGGGCTTCCACCACCTCCCTGGGCAACCTATTCCAGTGTCTCACCACCCTCATGGTGAAGAACTTCTTCCTAAATTCCAATNTCATAGTTATTAACATTTAATGTTTTCATAGTTATTAACAATCTCTGCCTGGATATCAAAATTGATATCATTACTAATTTTGAATCATTTCTTCACACCAATCTGAATCTACCCTCTTGTAATTTTGCTCCATTCCCCCTAGTCCTATCACTACCTGACATCCTAAAGTCCCTCACCAGCTTTCCTGTAAACTCCCTTCAGGTACTGGAAGGCCACAATAAGGTCTTCTCGGAAAGAAAAGGAAACCCAGAAGATTTAAAAGTCTGTTTTGTAATTACTTGTATGTTTTCGTAGAATATAGGGTCCCAAGCAGAAATCTTCCTCTGCCAGAAGATGTCCATATGCTAGTGAAAGCAGGATGGCTCAGCTCCCAACCAGATGGTTGGTTTCACTGCGTGGTGCCAGAGGTGAGCACACGGTAAGCACTGCCTGCTCCAGGATGAGTGCAGTAAGCGTGTGTTGTAGTTCGAGGGGTCCCAGATTCCTTTAAGAAAACTACAGAGACCAAGACCCATCTCAAGGGATGGATCTGGGTGTCCCAGGATGTTATAACATTGTTATTCCATTCTGTTTTCTGGTATCACAGCTTATAAGCCAGTGCCTGGCTGATATCACTCTCTTTCCCTCCCTGCCTCTCCTCCCTTCACATCTCTCCCCAGACAGAGTGCATCCCTCCTTATCTCATGGTTTGTGTGTGGGAGATGGCTTCTAGCTGGCAGGGAATTTTGAGCTGCATCATGCAGCCTGCTGAGGCCTTGTAGGCCTAAGATGGGGGTAGGGGGAGAGCAGTTGTGACCTACTCTCAGGCCTGCTGAGGGTGGGATGAACAGGTGGAGGATTCTAAATGGATTTAGTCTGATAGACTTGGCTTAGCTTGTGGCTGTATCCATTCTACCTGACTGCCTTTTGCATATATGCACCTGTAAATAGAATCTCTCTTTAAACTTCCAACCAGTGTGGAGTATTTTCATCCTTACTCTCTAAAAAGGGTCTTCCAGTCCTGGGTTCCTCATGGCCTCAAACTACGACAGCATGGTTGAGAGGCCAGTTGCTGAGGCAGAAGGTGAATCTGTTTTGCTTCCTAAGCCATGGAGTCACAGTATCACTGGCTGCCACAGGACACAATGCCTAGCTAGAAACAAGCCATGGAAGTCTCTGTTTCGTATGCTTTCATAACTAAGTGGTTTTGCAATCAGTTATTATTAGTGCACTTATTGTCTTGAGATGCTGACAACATGAAGAGGTAATAACTGTTTTCCATCACTGAGCCTCTGGTGACAGGTTATAGAGATTTTCTCAAAGTCTCTCACTTTGAGATCAATGTAGAAACCAAGAAGCAAATTCTACTTATTTCAGTTTTTGTTGAATCCACTCATATTTTCCACTCACTCCTCAGACATGAAAATAACATGGTGCATTGTTCTCTAACTGCTAGAGAGTCTTGATGCGAGAAAGGTACTTTTAAAAAAAAGCTTTTTTTTTCCTCCCCCTGGGGAAAAGATTAGCACTTAGTTGCATAACTCTGTTTTATCCTCTTAAAGAAAGGTGGTAAAAGTCTCCTTGAAATAGTCATTAAACTAAAAGCTGGGGCTTTCCACGGGGATTAGGAGCCTGAGATTCATGCCTTGGCTCTGCTTCATGAGGTTCTCCCACTTGCCAGTCTAGTGTTCTGATCAACAGGATGCTGATTATTGGTACACAGGTGGTTATGGTGGGTTCACAAGAAAGTCTCGATTTTTATTCCACATTATATGAACACGTTTTGAAAACTTGGTGGTTTGGTTTGTGGAGTGTATTTTTTTTGTTTGTTTTGTTTTTTCTCCCCATGAAATGAAGGCTTTGTTATATCAGTCATCATATAATGTGACTTTAGTCTTTTGGTAATTTCACTTCCTCAGGATATATGGCTCATGCTGTGCTCTGTGCTTCCCTTGGTTCACCTGGAATATTATGCCCAGAAGAGGGGGAAGGAGGACCTGAGAGAAAGGTTAACTTTTTTTCTTTCTTTTTTTTTCTTCTTTTTCTACTTTTTTTCTTCTTTCTTTTTCTCCCTCCTCTCCCTCCTCTCCCTCCTCTCCCTCCTCTCCCTCCTCTCCCTCCTCTCCCTCCTCTCCCTCCTCTCCCTCCTCCCCCTTCCCTCTCTCTTGCTCTTGTTCTTTTTCATGTTCTTTTTATTTATTTTTACTTTATTATTTTTCTTTATTCCTTTTTTTTCTTTAAAAAGAAATTCTTTTCTTTCAGTTGACTCTGGCTGCTAAATGAATTTTGTGTAACCTAGCAACCACTGTCCACTAGCAAAAGAACTGTTTGGAAAAAGTCACTCCCATTCATTTGTCTTCTCTCTCCTCTTCATTTTCTGCTCGCTCCATTCATTTTCTGGGTATTTTCGTCATTTGTGTCTGGCTGATTAGCTGTACACTAGGACAATAATGGACTAAGGCAGATGATACCACTCTGCCTTTCAATTCACAAATTAAAACGAGATAACTCATATTGTTAAGAACACAAAGGGGTCGTTTGGTCCCTGACATTTGCACGTGCAAGTCCTCCATTCATTTGTGTTGAAAGGAGATGAGAATTTTTTAAGAGAGTAATTTATTATCCTCCTTTCCTTTCAGCTCTCCACATAAGGCTATTTGGCTTTCCAGTGCTCCTGCTTTTCTTTCCTTCTCCCTGCAGAAGAGCATGATTTTGCACCATCAACAAACATAAATCCAGACCTCAAAGGAATGCAATTTCCTGGGCTCAGGAAGGAATCCAGAGGTTAGTTTTATAAATCCTACGTATGGTCTGCGGCTGTTCCAGCTTTTAGCCAAGTCTGGCAGCAGAGTCATTTCATCTAGCACTCACGTAGTAAAACACATTTCTTTATGACCTCCTAGCCAGCTGTTCAGGCTAAATCATTGTACATACAGTCATGACTTGACTAATGCCTGTGCATGTCTCAGCTGCTTTCCTGTTATTCTGTCTGTAGAATGGTGCAAAGTTCTCCTTATGAGGTGGCATTCCTGGAAAACAGAACCTTCTGCTACCTGTGAAAAACAGGTGGTGGTTTTCCTTTGGGTCAACANGTTTTGAAAACTTGGTGGTTTGGTTTGTGGAGTGTATTTTTTTTGTTTGTTTTGTTTTTTCTCCCCATGAAATGAAGGCTTTGTTATATCAGTCATCATATAATGTGACTTTAGTCTTTTGGTAATTTCACTTCCTCAGGATATATGGCTCATGCTGTGCTCTGTGCTTCCCTTGGTTCACCTGGAATATTATGCCCAGAAGAGGGGGAAGGAGGACCTGAGAGAAAGGTTAACTTTTTTTCTTTCTTTTTTTTTCTTCTTTTTCTACTTTTTTTCTTCTTTCTTTTTCTCCCTCCTCTCCCTCCTCTCCCTCCTCTCCTCCCTCTCCCTCCTCTCCCTCCTCTCCCTCCTCTCCCTCCTCTCCCTCCTCTCCCTCCTCTCCCTCCTCTCCCTCCTCCCCCTTCCCTCTCTCTTGCTCTTGTTCTTTTTCATGTTCTTTTTATTTATTTTTACTTTATTATTTTTCTTTATTCCTTTTTTTTCTTTAAAAAGAAATTCTTTTCTTTCAGTTGACTCTGGCTGCTAAATGAATTTTGTGTAACCTAGCAACCACTGTCCACTAGCAAAAGAACTGTTTGGAAAAAGTCACTCCCATTCATTTGTCTTCTCTCTCCTCTTCATTTTCTGCTCGCTCCATTCATTTTCTGGGTATTTTCGTCATTTGTGTCTGGCTGATTAGCTGTACACTAGGACAATAATGGACTAAGGCAGATGATACCACTCTGCCTTTCAATTCACAAATTAAAATGAGATAACTCATATTGTTAAGAACACAAAGGGGTCGTTTGGTCCCTGACATTTGCACGTGCAAGTCCTCCATTCATTTGTGTTGAAAGGAGATGAGAATTTTTTAAGAGAGTAATTTATTATCCTCCTTCTTTCCTTTCAGCTCTCCACATAAGGCTATTTGGCTTTCCAGTGCTCCTGCTTTTCTTTCCTTCTCCCTGCAGAAGAGCATGATTTTGCACTATCAACAAACATAAATCCAGACCTCAAAGGAATGCAATTTCCTGGGCTCAGGAAGGAATCCAGAGGTTAGTTTTATAAATCCTACGTATGGTCTGCGGCTGTTCCAGCTTTTAGCCAAGTCTGGCAGCAGAGTCATTTCATCTAGCACTCACGTAGTAAAACACATTTCTTTATGACCTCCTAGCCAGCTGTTCAGGCTAAATCATTGTACATACAGTCATGACTTGACTAATGCCTGTGCATGTCTCAGCTGCTTTCCTGTTATTCTGTCTGTAGAATGGTGCAAAGTTCTCCTTATGAGGTGGCATTCCTGGAAAACAGAACCTTCTGCTACCTGTGAAAAACAGGTGGTGGTTTTCCTTTGGGTCAACACATGCACAGGTCACAGAGTCAAGGAGAGTGTAGCTGGAGGGTGACTTAGTGTAGGAAATGCATTTCTTTTGAGAGCAGATGAGTGTCTATGGCCTGTAAGGATGGTTCCTCCTTGCTGTGGCCCCTAGTTCTCCAGTGCAAGGTTCCACGTGGGGGCAATCAGGAATGCTTTTATCTCTGTGAGATTTTTCTTCATGTGTTGTCATAAAGGAAGTGTGAAAACAGAAAGCATGTTTAAGCATGTTTTCAGGCTTTCCCCATGTTAGCATCATGTCATGCGGCTCCAAAAGACTTTTCAGCAGAAAAAGAGGGAAAAGAAAAGCTTTGGTTTCTCCAAAGCCATTCATTATCTAGAAATGTTTCACTGAAACAAGAGATGCTTTGATGAGCTTAGATCTCATGACATTGCTTGCTTGACTGGAAATTCTGCAGCACTCTCAGCTCTGGCTGCCTGCAGGCACAGCAGTAAGAGCAAGCACAGCTGGTACCTACCTCTGCCTTTGGGAAAGCCACAGTCCATGCTCTTCTGCTGCTAGAGGCCTGAGCTTCTGCTATTAATCCCTCCTTTGCCATTGGTCCTTTGTTTTGTTCTCCTATTTTAGCTTGTGTCTCTCCATTAGGTTTTCTGAATTCTGTTTTCATTTCCTCGTGTCTCTCATGAGAATGATGCCAGCTTAGTTTCACGCTCTCACTGCTGGGAAAGGTCATAAATAGAATCATAGAATCATAGAATGGTAAGGTTGGAAGGGACCTCAAGGATCATCTAGTTCCAACCCCCTGCCATAGGCAGGGACACCTCCCACTAGTACAGGTCACTCAAGGCCTCGTCCAACCTGGCCTTGAACACCTCCAGGGAGGGGGCATCCACAACCTCCCTGGGCAACCTGTTCCAGTGCCTCACCACCCTCACTGGAAAGAACTTCCTCCTGACATCTAGTTTAAATAAGTTCTGTATTTGTCATTATAATGCAGATGATCAGAGTATTGTGAGGAAGTAGGTTGAAAGAGGCATACAGAGAGGCAAATGCTGCCACAGCAAGGATTCCTGCAGGACAGTAAGCCCCCTTATCTAAGCCTCCTTACCTTTATCAATAACACATGACTGTCCACATGACTGTGGGGTAGGGTGGTCTGTGAGAGAGTCTCTGTCCTTGCCACCTATGAATCTCCAAATGAATCCTTGGCTTACTATCATCCCACAGAAAGCACAACAATCCCTGAGCTTTGGTCTGGATTCATTGAGGTTTACTGACAACAAAATATCTCTGCCGTCGGAAGTGGGTCTTCTACTTCTTTCAGAGGAAAGGAAGGATCTCCCTAGCAGTATCTGTCTTCTTTCAAGGCTTCTTGTTTCAGTTCACCTGATGAAGTCCTGGACACCGTCTCCAGCACTGTTGACCACAAGACTACTGTGAGACCAGATGTCACACATCCTGAAAGGCTTCCAATTGAGATTGATGGGATTTTGCACATCCATGAATACTGGGCAGGAGATCAGCACCTTACAAAAGTGATCTGGGGGTTGTAATAGACAGACAGCTGAATATGAGCTAGCAGTGTGCCCAGGCAGCCAAGAAGGCCAATGGCATCCTGGCTTGTATTAAAAATGCTGTGGCCAACAGGAGTAGGGAGGTGATTATCCCCTTGTACTCAGCTTTGGTGAGGCCACACCTTGAATACCGCAACACAGGAGAGATGTGGAGGTGCTGGAGCGGGTCCAGAAGAGGGCAACAAAGCTGGGGAAGGGCCTGGAGAATAAATCTTATGAGGAGCAACTGAGGGAGCTGGGGATGGTTAGCTTGGAGAAGAGGAGGCTGAGGGGAGACCTCATGGCTGTCTATAACTACCTGAAGGGACATTATTCTTCTACAGCTTAAGTCTAAACCCACTGTGAGATTCAGCTGGGGTTGCTAAGCCTTCTGAAAAGGCTCAGAAAGGACATGTAAACTATTGTTTCTGCAACTGTAAATGCTTTTTACTCTGGAAAGCCATTTTCTGATCCACTCTTCAGAGCTGGAAGCAAATTCTAGGTCTCCTGACTAACCGCTAGCTGCTCCTCCTTTGTGAAATCTGCTGTTCAAGCTGTAGAAGAATGCAGCCATAGGCAAACATAACCTTCACTTGCTAGCTGGAAACTGTCATTCTGCTCTGCCATATCCTGAAGTAAATACACTATGTTCTTGAAACTCTAATCAGAATCTTAATGCAGGATGCTTTGATTTACTTTGACATACAAGGATCAGAGAGAAAATACTTCAGTAATTTGAGTGTATAATGGTGCTTGTGGCTTTGATAAAGAAGGAGGAGGACTGATGATTTGTCTCTAGTCAGGTATTTTGAGGGAATTTGTAGCTACTCATGCTTTCTGTGGAACCTCTCAAATATGTATCCCAGGTTACTGCAGCTGCTGAGTCAGCTCTGAGCTCTCAAGCTTGCATATACCTGGTATGCCCTATGTCCTTTCTTTCACATGTATTTCAGATTGTCCCCATTTCAAGGTTTTGTTCTATGTCTTCACTTCTGAAGTGTTTTGGAAGTGAACGCTGTTGGAAGAACACATTGTTGAGGAATAAGGAAGAAATAGTGGGGTGGGGCAGGGGATCCCCAATTGCTTTTCAATTTCAGCCATACTAAGCTGCTTCCAGGGATCCCAAAGTGTTGTGTCAGCATTCACTGCAAATGAAGTCTGTATTGTTTCGAGGGAACAGCAAAACCACTTTGACACACAGCTGATTTATGTAGCTTGACCAAATGGAACAACTCTAGTTAGAATCAGAATGCAAACAATTATAATACAGTTGTTTGGATTTTTTTTCTTTCAAGCAAGAACAATTCTACCATAAATATACAAGCTTTACACTTGGGAAGATGGAGAGGAAAGCTCCATCACCAATGTGCAAAACTGTACAGTTCTTTGTAATCATTCTCTTCCCCAGACGTAAAGGATGTGGGTTTTTTTCTGTCATGATCAAAGACTGGCTGAATGTGTTTGCTTTTCAGTATGTCCTCTTGGCAGCAGGAGGACATTCTATAGCTGTTACTACAAAACCCTACTCTTTTTTTAACCCCTCTGCAGGGCTTCCTTCAATGCCTGCTCAGGCCTGTCCACAGACAGCAATTCCATTGGAAATTACAGGGACAGTCCAGTGAAGGCTGCAGCCCGTGAGCACAGGTAAGAAAGCTAAAGAGAGGAATCCCGAGCCTACATATAAAAGAGGACTGAGCTGCTCAAAGCGTGGTCGTCGCACCTGTATACCAGGGTGGCGTGCACTGCCTAGGAGAAAGGTTGCTGTCACTGTAGCAAAGTGCAATTTACAGGTCACAAGGTGGCAGCATAATCTCAGAAGTCAGGGTGACAGCATTCGAGGGGCGAGGTCACCCACTGATCTTCAACTCAAACGCCGTTTTAACAATCAGAAAGTCCTGGTCTAATTAGCTTCTGCTTCCCGGTCTCTAAGCTGCTGTGTATAGAGGTGAAAATGTGTTATGCATGTAACTGAAAATCCTATTGCATCACTCTTCAGACTAACATAAGTAATTTCAAAGCACCATGAGAGTGTTAAAATAAATTGTGTGCCTGGAATGCAACACTTGTGCTGGTTTGAGCTA
>WBNM01045946.1:0-11831 GCA_013399055.1 Ramphastos sulfuratus
CTGTGATTCTGTGATTCTGAAGGATCAATTTTCTGCAAGCCTCCATTTGCTGTGGGAGCTCTCACCTGTAACTGCCATGCAGCTGGTTGAAGCTCAGTGACACACAAGGTCTTGGGGAAATCCTCTCTGCTAACAGAAGAGAGTGAGAATGGCTGCAGCTTTCCTTGTCTATCAGAATGGAGGGCAGCTTGCATCTCTTACACTTGTTACAAGCTAATCAGCTGAGCCTTTGCAGCATTCAGAGCAAGCTCACAACACCAGTGTGTAAGTCAGTAGCTGATCCATTTGACATTTAATGTAATAATCCAATTGCTCCTAGTTGGACTAACGACTGAGCAGCTCTACAACTGAGCTCTCCTTCAAAAGTAGGTCTTCAAGTCCTACTGCTGTGAGAACAATTTTATAGTCTACAGTATGCACAGAAAATAGTTTTGTTAAATCTTTTTTCCTGTCTGTACAACACTATATTTTTTTTTTCTTGTATTAGACTGATTCAAAGGCAAAGGGGAGAGGAGAAGCTTTGCCAGCCTGTTGAGTAGCTACTGCTGAGACAGCACAGGCAGACAGAAGGAGGATGCCAGGCTTTCAGTTAGCTAACAGGGTAATTAAGGAAAAAACTTACCCAAGCAATTACCTGGAGACTCTGCACTAATGCTTGCAGCCCTACCTTGGGTATAAAGCCTTTTCCTCTGTGTTTAAATGTAAACTGTAAGAGAAGCCAAGGATGCTCTTTTATACTGACTGTTTAAGCAAATAGAGCACAGATTTGTGGAAGATAAAACTTTCCAAGCCAGGAGAAATAGAGACAAACATTTGTGAGGAGCTTGAGTGTACAGATAGGCTCTGAGCATAGCCCAACTCTGCTCACAGACTGATTAGCCTCATTTCAGATCAGAGCTGAGCAGCCAAAGCTCCCAAAAGGTAAAAGAGATGTAGCTGCCTCCAGTATGAGGTGGATCTGGCTTGAGAGCAGCCCTGGGGGTGCTGGGGGATGAGAAGCTCAGTCTGAGCTGTCAGTGTGCTCTGGCAGCCCAGAGAGCAACCAGAGCCTGGGCTGCTGCAGGAGCAGTGTGGGCAGCAGGATGAGGGAGGGGATTCTGCCCCTCTGCTGTGCTCTGGTGAGACCCCACCTGGAGTGCTGCATCCAGTGCTGGAACCCCTGGGACAAGAGGGATGTGGAGGTGCTGGAAGGTGTCCAGAGCAGGGCCACGAGGATGAGCAGAGGGTTGGAGCTGCTCTGCTGTGAGGACAGACTGAAAGAGTTGAGGCTGTGCAGTCTGGAGAGGAGAAGGCTCCCAGGTGACCTTCTTGTGGCCTTCCAGGATCTGAAGGGGGCTACAAAAAAGCTGGGGAGGGACTTTTTAAGCTCTCAAGTAGTGACAGGACTGGGGAGGAATGGAGCAAAGCTAAAAATGGGTAGATTCAGACTGGATGTTAGGAAGTTGTTCAGNAAATAACAAATTTTGGATTATAGGATTAACCTGGGAAGGTGTCTCCAGGATTTACCACTTAATTATAAGAAAGATGGTCCTGCACCTACATCTGCTTCTGTTCGTGATCCACTCCTGTGGCATAAAATTCATGGCATTAGAACAAGCACTTAAAAACATCCATAGGTAAATCCTCTACAAATGGATCACCATGGTGGTGAGGCACTGGCACAGGTTGCCCAGGGAGGTTGTGGCTGCTCCCTCCCTGGAGGTGTTCAAGGCCAGGTTGGATGAGTCCTTGAGTGACCTGTGCTAGTGGGAGGTGTCCCTGCCTATGGCAGGGGGTTGGAACTGGATGATCCTTGAGGTCCCTTCCAACCTTCCCATTCTATGATTCTATGAATTAGACACCACAAATGAATTTTAGCTTAATGTTAAAGGGGACCTCTAGAGATTATTTGGTCTGAACTCTCATCTTGCACAATCCATCTCTCATTTTCCACCCTCTTTCTAACTTCTCATTTAAAGAAAGCTGTCAAGGATTGTTGTATTTGTGTACCCTGGCCTTGAACACCTCCAAAGAGGTTGTGGAGCACAGAAGACCTCCAGGGAGGTTGTGGAGCACAGAAGCACCCAACGTGATCTTTGATCACGTTGGGTGCTTCTGTGCTCCACAACCTCCCTGGGCAACCTGTGCCAGTGTCTCACCACCCTCACTGCAAACAACTTCCTCCTAATATCCACTTTCAATCTCCCCTCTGACACTTCAAACCCATTGCTCCTTGTCCTGGCATTGCAAGACCTTGTCAATAGTCCCTCCCCAGCCTTCCTGGAGCCCCCTTCAGATACTCAAAGGCTACTCCAAGGTCTCCTGGAAGCCTTCTCCTCTCCAGGTTGCAGACCCCCAACTCTCTCAGCCTGTCCTCACAGCAGAGCTGGGAGTGCTCTAGCCTAGGGTCTGTGTCTAGTATAAGTCTGCCAGTCCTAATCACACCTGGAAAGGTACTAAGCTCTGAGGACCCATTTAAAGTCTTTAGGCTTTAATCTTTAGAAATCTCAACCCTAAGACTTGGGACACACTAAAAAATGTTTCCCAGCACTTTTGGCCCATCTTGGATTTTGCTGATTTCTACATTACTCCTATTTTGGCCACTGTTCTGAGCAGTAATGGAAAGATTTGGAACAACATGTAAATGTCATGTACCAAGGGACAGGCTTGGAACAGAGGCTTTGCTTATGGTTCCTGACCAATTGCCAAGGATAATATATTATGGGTTGCTCAAGCCAAGGAGAAAGAGGACAGAGGGAAACGACATGTGCAGAGGAAATCAGTGTGAGACATGATTTTTGCTTGACTTTCAGTGGCAGGGATACCTCTAGGTCCTGAACTCTGGACACAGCATTAGCAAGTACAGAAGACACGTTGTTATAAAAAAGCAAACCAAACATTTTAGCAGCTCTGCTGAGACCCCACCTGGAGTACTGCATCCAGTGCTGGAGCCCCTGGGACAAGAGGGATGTGGAGATGCTGGAAGGTGTCCAGAGAAGGGCCTCGAGGATGCTCAGAGGGCTGGAGCTGCTCTGCTGTGAGGAGAGACTGAAAGAGTTGGGGTTGTGCAGTCTGGAGGAGAAGGCTCCTAGGGGACCTTCTTGTGGCCTTCCACAATCTAAAGGGGGCTACAAGAAAGCTGGGGAGGGACTTTTTAGGCTGTCAGGGAGTGACAGGACTGGGGAGAATGGAGCAAAGCTGGAGGTGAGGAGATTCAGCCTGGAGGTGAGGAGGAAGTTCTTCAGCATGAGAGTGGTGAGAGCCTGGAAAGGGTTGCCCAGGGAGGTGGTTGAGGCTCAGTCCCTGGAGGTGTTTAAGGCCAGGCTGGATGAGGCTGTGGGCAGCCTGATCTAGGGTGAGGTGTCCCTGGGCATGGCAGGGGGGTTGGAACTGGCTGATCCTTGTGGTCCCTTCCAGCCCTTTCTGTCTTCTGCCTTTTAGCTGACACATACAGGTAAGCCAAACGCCCTCAGGTCGAAGGATTGCTGCAACTACTTTAATTCCCACTTTATCCAAGTATGTCCTTTCAATTATTTATTTCCAATGCACCATTCATGTACATGCTTCACATTTTACATTTCCACATCTCTAATTGTTGAATGGTTTCAAAAAGATTTTTTAACAGTATGGAACAGGTTGGAAGTGCTTTGACACAGCAGCCTCTCACAGTAGCAGACATCCAGATGTGAAGCCTGTTGAGTTTCATTGAATGCTATTGGATCTTTTATACTACCTTTAAAACATGCTTCATTTAAAGCTTTAGTGACACTGTTCTGTTAAAAATGTGAGCCTATTAAAATCAATTCATTTTTGTTCCTCTCTTTTTTGCCATGATGTGATTTACTCAGCTTCCAGAGTTACCTTGAGTGTGTGCTTTAACCCAAATGTCAACTTTTACCTTGAAAAGTTGGGTTTATGCAGAGAAAATAATCTTCAACAGGAGAGGAAGCAGCAGTGCAATGCAGTACAGACCTGTTTGCCTTCCAACAATTTAATTGCATTTGCAGATTGAGCCAAAAGTGAATGGTCAGTGAAATTAATGCATCTGCTTTTATATTAGACCTCCTTGCATGGACATGTTTCCATGGGATGTTTGATCTGAAATCAGAAGGCACTGAAAATATTTTAAAAGCTGTATATCATGCTCACCCTATCAGCTTATTCAGAAATTATGGGAAGCACTTCACAAAATTGGTATTTATTTCTGGAGTGCAGTGCTATTAGTTAGAGCACATTGAACATCTCCTGCAGAAAAGGTGATGTAAAAAGCCTCTTCCAATATTAATCTGAGTCAGGTATACAAACTGGGGGAAGTTTCCTAGGCTTAGTGAAATATCTTTGGTGGCCCCCAGGGATCAGTGCTGGGCACAGTCCTCTTCAATATCTTTACTGATGACCTGGGCCAGGGGATTGAGTCCAGCATCAGTGAGTTTGCAGATGACACCAAGTTAGGAGCAGCTGCGGATCTGTTGGAGGGCAGGAGGGCACTGCAGAGGGACCTGGGCAGGCTGCATGGGTGGGCAGAGGCCAGTGGGATGAGACTGAACAAGGCTAAGTGCAGGGTTCTACACTTTGGCCACAACAACCCCAAACAGTCCTCCAGGCTGGGGACAGAGTGGCTGAGAGCAGCCAGGCAGAGAGGGACCTGGGGGTGCTGGGAGAGAGTAGCTGAAGATGAGGCAGCAGTGTGCCCAGGTGGGCAGCAGAGCCAATGGCATCCTGGCCTGGATCAGGAGCAGTGTGGCCAGCAGGAGCAGGGAGGTTCTTCTGCCCCTGTGCTCAGCACTGCTCAGGCCACACCTTGAGTGCTGTGTCCAGTTCTGGGCCCCTCAATTCAAGAGAGATGTTGAGGTGCTGGAAGGTGTCCAGAGAAGGGCAGCAAGGCTGGGGAGGGGCCTGGGGCACAGCCCTGTGAGGAGAGGCTGAGGGAGCTGGGGGTGTGCAGCCTGCAGAAGAGGAGGCTCAGGGCAGACCTCATTGCTCTCTGCAGCTACCTGAAGGGAGGTTGTAGCCAGCTGGGGTTGGGCTCTGCTGCCAGGCACCCAGGGACAGAACGAGGGGACACAGCCTCAAGCTGTGCCAGGGCAGGTCTAGGCTGGATGTTAGGAGGAAGTTGTTGGCAGAGAGAGTGATTGGCATTGGAATGGGCTGCCCAGGGAGGTGGTGGAGTGCCCATCCCTGGAGGTGTTGAAGCCAAGCCTGGCTGGGGCACTTAGTGCCATGGTCTGGTTGCTTGGCTAGGGCTGGGTGCTAGGTTGGGTTGGGTGAGCTTGGAGCTCTCTTCCAACCTGCTTGATTCTGTGATTCTATGATCCCAGTACCTCTGTGGCACAGACTGTTGTAAGCAGTTGGGGTTTGTTGGATTTTCAGGTGACAGCATTAGTGAGCAGCAGGTCACAACAGCCAGAGTGACTTAGTGTAAATAAAATAATAGCAGCAAAATCCCACTCAAGGTTATTTAAGCAGCTTGATGATGTAAGAGGCCCTTCTGTAGGTGAATAATAACAGAGTTGTGTAATGTGGTGAAGTGCAGCATACAGATGAAATGGTTGTCTTCATTAGTGTGAATTCACAGCATCTCAGGAACATGCAGGCTGGCAAAGCCTCTCAGCATCACCAAGCCCAACCCATATCCCTACTCTGCAAAGTTCATCCTTTAACCACATCCTCAAGCACCACAGCCAAATGACTTCTAAGCACATCCAGGGGTGGTGACTCCACCAGCTCCCTGGGCAGCTCATTCCAGTCCCTGACCACTCTTGCTGGGAAAAAATGTTTCCTCATGTCCAGTCTAAACCTACCCAGTCTCAGCTTGAGGCCATTCCGTCTTGTGAGCAGAGCCCAGCAGCAGCCTCTCCACAATGTCCCTTCAGGTAGCTGCAGACAGCAATGAGCTCTGCCCTCAGCCTGCTCTCTTTCACACTACCCATCCCCAGCTCCTTCAGTTGCTCTTGATCAGATTTACTCTCCAGCTTCCCTGCCCTCCTCTGCACTCACTCCAGCAGCTCCACATCCTTACAAAGCCTTTCCCCTGTAAGGGAAATATATTTTTCTTTTCTTGTTTTCACACAAATCCCATAGGATGTTTTGAAAATTGGCAGGGCAGAGCAGCCCACGTTTAGGAAAGGAGCCCTGCTCAAAGGCAGGTTCCTGCCTCTCTGTCTCATTAGTTCTGAGGTCCTGAGGCAGGTGGATGCTTGCCAGGGGAGGGCGATTAGGAAGCATCTCTGGAGGCCTCCTCCCTTGGCACATTTGGCCACAGGCTGCATGCAATTTACTGAACCAAAGACACTGGAGTTCAACTGAAGTTGCTCACTGATAGCTTTACCATTCCTACTGCTCGTTAATGCTGTTGTGACAGTGTAAATGAGCACCACAGCTCAGCAAAACTGCTGAGAATCAGGTAATTAGTGCTGCCTTGAGATGTGGCCAATTAGCCTGGCTACTGCCATGGCAACACTTTTACTGTGGCTCACAACTGCAGCCATATCCTTCACTGCCCTGCCTAAATGTTCCTGATCAGCAGGTACTGGTTAACAGAACACTGAGAGAACTGGGGAGGGGAAGGGAAGGGGAAGGGAAAGGGGGAAAGGGAAAGGGCAAGGGGAAGGGGAAGGGAAGCATGATCTGCCTTTGGTGCAGCCATTGCTGGTTGCCACCAATCATCTCTGCTTTATATATAATATATTAGATCTGAACTTGGGACTGGAGGCTGTCTCAGCAGTGCAGTTTGTACAGGGCCTTATTTTCTCATACAAAGCCATGTTAGAAATCCTCAGATAGCAATGTCATGACAGGAAAATCATTCAGTATAAGGAAGCCTTGCCAGCCCCACAACACCCTGTCACCAGGATAGAGGGCAGGGATCCATCCAGAGGGACCTGCATAGGCTGCAGGGCTGTGCCCAGGCCAACCTCAGGACATTCAACAAGGCCAAGTGTAAGGTCCTGCACCTGGGTAGGCACAATGCCAAGCACAGCTCCAGGCTGGGTGGGGAATGGCTGAGAGCAGCCCTGAGGAACAGGCCCTGGGGGTGTGGGGTGATGCAAAGCTCAAGAGGAGGCTGCAGTGTGAGTGCAGCCCAGACAGCAACTGTGTGCTGGGCTGCAGCAAGAGCAGTGTGGGCAGCAGGGCAAGGGAGGGGATTGTGCCCCTTTGCTCTGCTCTCCTCAGACCCCAGCTGCAGTCCTGTGTGCAGTTCTGGAGCCCCCAGCACAGGAAGGACATGGAAGTGTTGGAGCCAGTCCAGAGGAGGCCACCAAGATGCTGAGAGGGCTGCAGCAGCTCTGCTGTGAGGACAGGCTGAGAGAGTTGGGGCTCTGCAGCCTGGAGAAGAGAAGGCTTCCAGGAGACCTTAGAGTAGCCTTCCAGGATCTGAAGGGGGCTACAGGAAGGCTGGGGAGGGACTATTGACAAGGGCTTGGAATGCCAGGACAAGGGGAATGGGTTTGAAGTGGCAGAGGGGAGATTGAAAGTGGATGTTAGGAGGAAGTTGTTTGCAGTGAGGGTGGTGAGACACTGGCACAGGTTGCCCAGGGAGGTTGTGGAGCACAGAAGCACCCAACGTGATCTTTGATCTCATTGGGTGCTTTTGTGCTCCACAACCTCCCTGGAGGTGTTTAAGGCCAGGTTGGAGGAGGCCTTGAGTGACCTGTTCTAGTGGGAGGTGTCCCTGCCTATGGCAGGGGGTTGGAACTGGATGATCTTTGAGGTCCCTTCCAACCTTCCCATTCTATGATTCTATAGTCTTAGACACAGTTCTACAACCACACTGCAGCAAACTCCTGAGCTAGTTTCTAAAGAAGCCAAGGAATGAGAACTGCTTGAATCAGATAAAAGGCCTATGGGGATTTATGAACTGGAAAGTCTACTTCTTATCATGATGAACAGTGCATCACTGTTTAAACCTGGATCTCTCACAGGTGCTTGTTCCATATGTCCTGTTCCATGTGTCCATAAGTACCTCCACAGGTGCTGAAAGACTGAATTTTGCATGTAGGAACAGGCACTGCAATGAAATGGGAGTCAGCTGGGATGTGAGCAGTGAAGATGCTTGCACCAGTCAAGGAAAATTTTATAAAGGCCTATGTAAAGCCAACACCAACAGCAAATGTCCCTAAAGAGAGACTGAAGGTTAATGAATGAATACTGTGTGCTTTTTGGAGAGATGTTTGGACAGAAAAAAAAGTAAAGCAATAACAACTCTAAAATTACAAATTCAAGAAACCTCTGAAAAAATAACAGAGTTATGGCCAAGTATTGACTATGGACATGGCTGGAGAGCAAAAGCTATGGGGGTCTTTCTTTTTTGGTATTAACATGATTCTCTGTGAACCAAGTAACAAAGACATTGTCCATGAAGTTATACAGTTATCAGGTGAGGGGAAAATAAAGAAAGAAATCAATCCCTGGAGAGATCACAGAATCACAGTACAGTAGAGGTTGGAAGGGACCTCCAGAGATCATCCAGCCCAAGTCCCCTGCCAAGGCAGGATGCCCATGGGCAGTCTGCACAGGAGTGCACCCAGGGGGGTTTTGGAAGTCTCCAGAGAAGGAGCCTCCACAGCCTCTCTGGGCAGCCTGCTCCAGGGCTCTGCCACCCTCACTGCAAAGAAGTTTCTTCTCCTGTTGAGCTGAAACCTTCTCTGTTCCAGTTTGTATCCTCTGCTCCTTGGCTTATTGCTGTGCACCACCCAAAAGAGCTTGGCCCCCTCCACTTGACACCCACCCCTCAGATATTTATAGACATGGATCAGATTTCCTCTCATTAGCAAGGAAAAAAAAAAGAAAAGAATTCACCAAACAAATTCTGTACTGATTGTGAAAGGATCAAGTTTGTGTTGGAATTTTACATGTAAGCTAAAGCATCAAGCTTGAGGATGCAGAGTCCACGAGACCCTTTGGAGGCAAACATCACACAGTGTTCAACAGAGCTTCTAAAAGCAGGCATCCAGTGCACCTTGGAAGCTGAGTGTTTATGGCACTCCAGAGAATAAAGCCCCCAACCCACCTTTAATCTTACAGGGATGGTTTGTTTCTTTGTTTTCTGGTTTTGTTTTTAAAAGAAGTCACCATCACAGAATGAAGCAGGTTGGAAAAGACCTCTGAGAGCATCCAGTCCAACCTAACACCTAACACCTTCTAATTNTGGGACTGGGGGGGAATGGAGCAAAGCTGGAGGTGGGGAGATTCAGCCTGGACATGAGGAGGAAGTTCTTCAGCATGAGAGTGGTGAGAGCCTGGCAGGGGTTGCCCAGGGAGGTGGTTGAGGTCCCATCCCTGGAGGTGTTTAAGGCCAGGTTGGATGAGGCTGTGGGCAGCCTGATCTAGGGTAGGGTGTCCCTGCCCATGGCAGGGGGGCTGGGACTGGGTGGTCTTTGTGGTCCCTTCCAACCCTGTCTGATTCTATGATTCAAAGATCTTGATTCTTGTCATGCTGTACACTTGAGTTCTTTTTACCCAGACCACTTAAGAACAAGTGTGAACATTGTGAGTGTAGCTGTTAATGGAGGGAGTATAAATACAGTTCTTTACAAGGCAAAATCTCTTTTACTTTGAGGGGGACAGATCACTGGAAGAGGCTGCCCAGAGAGGCTGTGGAGTCTCCTTCCCTGGAGACTTCCAAAAGCTGCCTGGGTGCATTCCTGGTCAACCTGATCTAGGCTAAAGTGCTTTAGAAGGGAAGGTGGATTAGATATTCCCCAGAGGTGTCTTCTACCTACTCCTACCTACAGAGGTGCCTACCACTCTGTGATTCTGTGATTCTATAAACATCAGACACAGATTACAGCAATTATATATCAATTAATGCCTTTTAAATAGACATTTGTCAAATAAAACTCTAAGGATTGTGGCTGTATTAGTAAATCATCTGAAGCATTCTGTGAAGTTCCTTTCATGCTAAAATAAAAAAGAAAGAGCAAAAGAAAAAATAAACCTCCTTCAAGAACACAGATTTTCACAGTAAGAAAAGCAGACAAAGCAGCACTATCAAAGGAGCTGGGAACCACAAGCCAAACTGTTATGGTTATATCAAAATGAATGTAACAGCCTCCCTGGGCATCATTCACATCCATAAAGCTGCTCTAAAAAACTGAATGAACTCCTCAGCAGATGCAATCTTCTTGGGGGTTCCTTTCCATCATTTATCTGAGGCTGTTAGGATGTCAGAAGCCTCCAGAAAGGAGAACAGTGAGCTTGGCAATTATTATTCTGTGCAGAGAAAGTCTTCTTGTCTCAGTGCAGGAAATGCTACATCAGTAAAGACTGAAGCACACAATAGGACTTTTTCTTAGCTCCCCAAACAAGATATATAAGATATTTCCCAGGGAGGTTGTGGCTGCTCCCTCCCTGAAGGTGTTCAAGGCCAGGTTGGACCTGCACTAGTGGGAGGTGTCCCTGCCTATGGCAGGGGGTTGGAACTGGATGATCTTTGAGATCACTTCCAACCTTCTCATTCTATGATTCTATGATTCTATGATTCTATATTCTGCTGGATGCCAGTTGATTCCTCTCAGGTTTTCCCTGTGAACCAACNTTCTATATTCTGCAGTTGATTCCTCTCAGGTTTTCCCTGTGAACCAACGAATGCATAGAACAAACCCCCCCAACGATTGTTTTAGATTGGGGTACCAAAAATGGTGGCAAAAGTTCATTCTTAGAGGAATGTGATGCAGTAGTGGGCATACTGCAGCACCCCCAGCAAGTTAAAAGGTAACTGCATCCAACTGCATCCATGTTTATTTCTCTGCAGCCTGCAGAGGAGAAGGCTTCCAGGAGACCTTGGAGTGGCCTTCCAGGATCTGAAGGGGGCTACAGGAGGGCTGGGGAGGGCATATTGACAAGGTCTGGTAATGACAGGACAAGGGGCAATGGGTTTGAAGTGGCAGAGGGGAGATTGAAAGTGGATGTTAGGAGGAAGTTGTTTGCAGTGAGGGTGGTGAGACTTCAGAGGCTCCAGAACTCCACAGAGTAATCACTCCATGATTTCCAGAGGCTCCTTCCCAGCTCTACCATTCTGTGTGATTCTGTTGAAGAGGCAAAGCAGCAGTGAGTGGAATAATATGCATTGAAATGTCATTTTAAAAAAAAAATTAAATCATCCTCTTGCTGTATGTGAATTAAGAGTCTTCAACAAAAGCTCTCAGCTTGAATAGGTCCTAAATTAGGAAAAAAAAAGCTGAAGGAAAAAAAAAAGAAATCCAGATTCATTGGAGAAATTATTTCAAAGAAGAAAAGACCATTTTGTTAAAGTGACCCATTCCTGTAATGCAAATAATTTCACTACAGATGCAGGATCTACAATAACATCTTATTACTAAAATTTCCTGTGATTACCTTCCCTACAGGAGTAGGGAGGATTGAACAGGAGGAAGAGAATCAAGAACAATTCTGGAAAGGAAGATAAAAAAGGTTACTGTTGGGAAAATTCAAATAGCTCAGATTTCATCTGCAGCTCTGTGAGTGCAGGAAGAAGAGTGGAAGTAGCCCAGCCAGAGAGTTTGCATAACATTACTCTCCAAGGGCTGCACTGAACTTGTGCTCTGCTGAATATTCATGAAAAACTTCTTCCCAAAGTGTAATAAATGTCTCAATTTCTTTATCTAGCTGCTTCTTTAGCTATCTGGAAGCCAAGGCAAGAGAGATCCTGTTGGTAAGATGGATGCTTTCTGAGTTCAGAGCGACCAAAGGACCCAAGAACATTTGATTATACAAGATGATAAAATGCACAGGGCTCAGGAGTGCCTAAAGAGCTGTCTGAGTGAGAGGCACACTCCTGGGTTTAATTCAGATATTCAGGAAGGCCAAAATAGGCCAAAACACATCCCAGCTTGCCCAGACATGTCTTCTGC
>WBNM01045954.1:5917-58011 GCA_013399055.1 Ramphastos sulfuratus
CTGTCCAGGCCTACCATGACATCACCAGATGTAAAAGGTCTAATTTTGAAAAATTAGCAAGCTTCACTATATGAGCACCTCAAATTAAATTAAATAGTTGAAATATATAGTTATATAAATAAGCATTTATCTGACCATTCATTCCAGCTTTTCTAGAAAATCAAAGTTCTTCTTCCATTTACATCATAAAGACCAGTATTTTAAAAGTCATTGCATTTTCAATTGACACCTGTAAACTGTGATTAAACATTGATAAGGTATATGAAGAGCTCCTGTTATAGAATCATAGAATCCTAGAATCATTTTGGTTGGAAAACACCTCCAAGATCCTGAAGTCCCAAAGTGCCACATCCACATATTTCTTGAACACCTTCAGGGACAGTGACTCCACGACCTCCCTGGGCAACCTATTCCAATGCCTACCCACTCCTTCCATAAAGGAATTTCTTCTAATATCCTACCCTGTTACAGTTTCAGGCCATTTCATCTCATCCTATCACCTGAGACCGACCCACTCCTCACTGAAACCTTTCAGGTAGTTGAAGAGAGCAATGAAGTCTCCTCTCAGTCTCCTCTTCTGCAGACTAAACAATTCCAGTTGCCTCAGATGTTCCTCATAAGATTTGTTCTCTAGACTCTCCACTAGTTTTGTTGCCCTTCTCTGGACACACTGCAGCAAGTAAATGTCCTTCTTGTAGTGAGGTGCCCAAAACAGTATTTGAGGTGCCGCTTATTTACTATAGTTATTTCTGAGGTATGGTCATCAACAGAATTAAAAAGACTTTGGTCATACTTACAGAATCAGGCTTAATCCATTGGAATAACCTAATGAAAATCGTGTCTAAGAGGGTAAATACAAAACTTCAAATAGAACAGAAATAGCACTCTGTGTATTATATTTGAATAATAATCATGTAGTAAGAACATTACTTGACACATATTTTGAACATTTTTTCTGCAGAATGAGTAATGTGTAAAGATGTGGAAGGTGTCCCTGCCTATGGCAGGGGGTTGGAACTAGACGATCCTTGAGGTCTCCTTCCAACCTTACCATTCTATGATTCTATGTAGCAAAAATGCATTACAATGCTTGTGGCCCACTCATGCCCCTCCTCCCTACCTGTGCAGCATAACGAATAATTAAAGTTCTGTCTAGCTCACAGCCCTGAGTACCTGCACAAAGGCTACAATAGTCATAAATGCCAGGCTTTGAAGCTGAATCTAGGCAATTTCAGTGGGAAATCTTGAGTCGTGAGAGTTATTGATTGTAGGGTTACTGCACTGGATTTTCCATCACACCAGCTTTTCAGTCCAGTTGAATACCTTGATAAATTGTAACATTTTATGCTGCAAGTTCTGTTTTAGTCAAGAATCAACCATGAAGGAAATGTGGCTGTCATCCTTCAAAATTAGAATTGGTAGAATTACAAACACTGATGTGTGATTCCTTTACCAAGGGAGTGATCCTCAAAACTCTGCTCTGCAATATGTTCAATAGGTTGTAGTCACTCGAACCTCTTCACTATAGCATATGATACAGATATCAGAACAGGATGTTAGTTTGGTAAACTTGATCTTGCACAAAGACATGAGCCTTGCATTTCCGCAACAATTTAAACACGCTGTAAAACAGCTCCCACAGAAAGCCAAGCTTCTACATAGCTATGCAAGATGCATAGTTTATCTCATACTTACTTCAGAAATGTTACCTTGACCTAAAAAAATCAAGATATCGAGCCCATATCCTCAGCAAGATGGACCCTTTGCTTCTCTGGCTCTCACCTTTTTGGAAACAGTTTGTTCATCTACTAGTTTCATATAGTTTTAATCATATGAAACAATCCAGTGGTGATGCATAAACTGTGCACAATGGCACAGAACTGTTGAAATTAGTGCCCTTTCCCCTTACTGCATAGTCTCTGCATTCTTGAAGATAAAATCCAAACCAACTAACCAAACAAAAACTTAATAGAGCTAGCTCGATTTCTCAATATGTTATTACAACAGAATTCAAGAAGTGTTCCCAGTTTTCTTAATCATTTGTGATGCTGCACATAAATATGCACTGAGAATTCTCAACTCAGGAAATCTCAAAGATAGACCCTTACTTTATGTGTGACATGAGCAAAGCAAAGCACGGAAGTAAAAGAAGTGTGTTCAAATCCTTGCACACCTAGAATAGTATTTTGTTCTACTGAATGTAATGTATCTTACTTCAAGGCACTAGAGATGAAAAATAAGGGTGTAAACAGATTTCTTCTTTTCTAAGAATATAGAGTGAGGCACTGCATGGTGGCTATATAAACACTTTAAAATGTTTTGTTTCTCCTGGAACATCTCTTTATTGTGACCATTAGGTCATATTATACAATTACACTTACCAAAGTCTCACTCATTTAAAGAATACCTGTTTTAAAAATTGTGCCTCAGAAGAGAACTGCATTGCGCAGATAATGAGGAAGTGCTGAGGCACGCAGTGCTCCTCTGATAGAGAATCCTCGAGACAGAAGCAGATGGATCACCTTTGTGATAAGAGATCTGCGTTTTGGAGGAGTCTCATCTTTGATTCTTACCAAGGTAAATAAGGATTTGTATGTGTTAAACAGATGGCCTCTACAGAAACGGTGTGTAAGAAGTCAGTACCGACAGGTGCTCTGACTCTAATGTTGACTTTTTAGGGTACATAATGATTTTTGAAAGGATTAGAATATTTAAACAACCTAGAAGCTCCACACAGCTTTGAAACTTTCATATTGATGTATGTATATACACATACGCATGCATGTGTGCGCACAGAGATACTTGTGTGCATGGAAACCTCCAATTTTAGGGATGCGTCCTTGTGACACTGCACCCGATCCGTGCAGACAGCCAATATACCCTACATGTTGAGATGTCAGCTGTTGCTGCCCGAGCGACAGGTCTGACACTGTGTTTCATGCTTGGCCAGGCGGTGGGGGCCACCTCGCACTGGCCGCCGTCGGAAGTCGGACCCGAACCCACCGTTTTTTGTTAAAGTTTGCCATCTAGAGGCCATTTCAGGAAGCACCAGGATATAAAAAGACTATCTTGATAGAGAACAAACAGATTTATGTATGTTTGTAGATATAGTTATCAGGAAACAGAACCGTTGGCAATATCATCTCGAAAGTGTCAGGCTGACACTTCCTCAAAGCAATCAGTTCTTTGCTAAATATGTAACAGGCATGTATGTTATCTGTACCTGCTTCCAGTGAAAAAAGGATTTTTAAAAATTCACAAAACACCACCAAGATGATAATCCTTTTACAGTAAAATAATTTCAAAAGTGTTTTCATATCCTGCTGCTGGAGCAAAGATTAAGCAGTAGAAACAATTACATTCATTGCACAGACAGAATTCAACTTTTGTAACAAAGGTTTAAAAAATGTGTTTTCTTTGGAATATTAACCTTTTCAGTTGCCTCATAAAAACTAGATGAAAACCCTTTAAGTGAAAAATGCTGACTAATAATTCCATTTTAATTCCAGAGAACCCTTGATGATCTTTGAGGTCTCTTCCAACCTTGCTTATACTGTGATAGAATGTAGGGGTAAGAAGGGGCCTCTGGAGCTCTTCTAGTTATTCTATATTCTAATATTCTTCTAATATTCTATAATATTAGAAAAAATGAATGGAAATAACTTTAGAAGATGAAGTAACATAAAATAAATACCCTTTAAGATATCTGACAATCTTTCCAGGAAGTTTTGCAGAAAGAATAGCACTTCCATAATTTCAGGAACACGTGTGAAGTAATTACAATTATTTCTATTTTTACCTCTTTGTCAGAAAATCTAATTTATGTTTGTGGTCCCTGTTCCCCCCCTTTTCTCATTAAGCTGCTTAGATTCTATTTTCATCTTTAAAAAAGCCATAATAAAAATCCCTTTCTAAAATGCAGGAAACTGTACTTGCCACCATTTAAAATGTAAGAAGAAAGAAAAGCTTTGTCAGAGCAAGTCTGATCATTTTAGGCAAGTAATGAGGTATTCAGCAGATGTTGGTTTCATCTAAAGTGATCATCATTCTCTTTCCATCCCAGCCTGCAGAGGCTTTTATAAACTGGTACCTGACAATACAGGTATTGTTTCTCTGGAAACATTTTCCTTGGTCTCTCAAAATACACTGTTTGTATGATGTACAAAGAAGAACAGATTACTTACTGTTCGATTTCATAAAGAGAAGGTGACAGGTGTGTCCTAGACTGGGGTCATAACTGCTGCCTGTACTGGTTTGCTATAGCAGCCTGTATCTTGATGGGATGGGTGCTGTGGCATTGTCTATAGGAAGATGTTTGATGTTAAAGGCTCAGGACAGTCCACCAATGCTCCACCCTCATCTTTCCCACAGGAAAAGAGACACTGAAGCATGGTAAGGGAGATACTGAGCCACAAAGCTCTACGTTGAATCTAGCACCTGATCCATCATTTTCACTGCACAACTAAGACAGTAAATGATAATCTGAGCCTTGCTCTCTAGCTTGATACTCTTGGAAGCTGGAAGAAGATTTGTAAGATAAATGACACACCACTGAACCAAGAAAGTGATAAATGGTGCAGAATGTTAACACTAAACATATCGGAATCCAAGGGGAGGTAGCCCTTAGTCTGCATGTCCATAATTTTTTTCTTTTTATATTTCAGACAGACCAAAGACATAAGAGGTTAGTGCTTTGGGTAGGGTTTAAAAAAAAAAAAAAACAGAACAGAACTTAAAATACATAGTTTAAGTTAATCCTCTCTGCATTGGAAAGAAAAAGTTAGCATAGCAAATCAAATGTAGTGAGAGATTTCTGCTGCCTCACTCCACATATTTGCATTAGACAGAAATGACCAGTCAGAAACAGGCTGCTCGAGGCACTGAGGAAATAGATCTGGCAACTGTTATTTGGCATTTTTGATGGCTCACAAGGCTTGCATGCATCAGCTTCTCTGAGCAGAACAGCAGGAATGGTAAAATAAATGACTGCATTTTTAAACTCTAAATTACCTGAAAAAGCAACACTATAGAAGCCATGGCTTCTTTTGAGAATTCATTTCACTCTGCGTCTGGATTAGCAAATCCTAAAACCTATGACCAAAGCAAACAGCCAGGTCTCCAGGAGGACTGCTCCCTAAAGCGTGACAAAGACCACTCAAAATGCCAAAGCAGTGGCTGGGGATGTGATGCAATGCAGGTACGAGGCAGCTAAATTAGTGTAGAAACTGCCGGTTTTTGAAGTTTTGTATCCAACCCTTACATCAAATACTTAGCTTGCTTCTTTGTTGTAAACTTAAGACCTTTAAGTTTCCTTAACAGAGGCAAGTGATCTTTTCTAAAGGCTTTTTGCTGCAACAATTGAAGATTTCCCCTTCATTAGAAGGGTATATGCAGGCTCCAAGTAGCTGATTTGTTTTCTCAAGGTGCTGTGCTGCTGCCATTAGTAACTCATTTGCTTTCCCAGAGTGAGCCATCATGTGCCTCTCCCATGGAGCATGAGTGCTGATGGTAGCTCTACAGGCTCACTCGGTAGCTCTGCAGGCTCACTCCTTAGCAACCGAACTTTTACTTGAGGGACTTGAAGTCTAACCAGAGAAGTGGCAGGCAATTGCAGAAGACTAAGATCAAATGAAAGAGATGCATCTGTACTGAGATACAAATGAAGTTCACCTTTAAAGTCTAGGCCACAGAGATTTATAGACAATTCATTTTCTTTAGTGCACATTTCTGAGCAAGGGAAACAACTCCAAATAAATAACACTTGCTATGGTTTTTATTTCTTGAAAAAACATGGTGATAATCCTGGCTCCGCTTGGCTTAAGGATTTTCTTTTGCTCTCTCTCTTCAGATGAAGTAGATAATAATTTGGTTCTGTGGCATTCAACTCTTGGTCCAAGAAAAGAGCTCTTCATACTCAAGTGCCCAGGAGATTTGCAGGGCCAGTAAATTTGCAGGGCCAGTAAAACCAAAACCTTTAAACATGTTACAAGTAAAAGGTACTAGTCTGGGAAATTGCCTCGAAAAGTTGTTTCCAGCTGGAGGTGTTCAAGGCCAGGTTGGACGAGGCCTTGAGTGACCCATACTAGTGGGAGGTGTCCCTGCCTATGGCAGGGAGTTGGAACTAGATGATCCTTGAGGTCTTTTCCAACCTTACTATTCTATGATTCTATGTTCCCTGTCCTTTCACTAAGAAGAAAGATCAGCCAGTGCCAAGATCACAGAATCACAGAAACATTCCAGTTGGAAAAGACCCTCAGGGCCACCAAGTCCAACCACTATCCCTACTTTACAAATTTCACCCTTAAACCATATCCTCAAGCACCACATCCAGAAGACTTTTAAACACATCCAGGGTTGGTGACTCAACCACCTCCCTGGGCAGCCCATTCCAATGCCTGACCACTCTTGCTGGGGAAAAAAAATCCCTAATGTCGTCTACACCTACCCAGTCACAGCTTGAGGCCATTCTCTCTTGTTCTATTACTACTTACCTGTGAGAAGAGACCAGCAGCAGCCTCTCCACAACGTCCTTTCAGGTAGCTGTAGACAGCAATGAGGTCTCCCTCAGCTTCCTCTTCACACTAACCATTCTCAGCTCCCTCAGTCGCTCTTCACGAGGATTTATTCTCTAGGCCCTTCACCAGCTTTGCTGTCCTCCTCTGCACTCACTCCAGCACCTCCACATCTCTCTTGTAATGAGGTGCCCAAATCTAAACTCAAGGTGTGGCCTCAAAAGAGCTGAGTACAAGGGGACAATCACCTCCCTACCCCTGCTGGACACAGCATTTCTAATACAAGCCAGGATGCCATTGGGGTTTTTTTTGCCACCTGAGCAAACTGCTTGCTTGTATTGAGTTGTTTGTCTGTTACAAGCCACAGGTCCCTTTCTGCCAGACAGCTTTCCAGCCACACCTCCTCAAGCCTGTAGTGTTGCTTGAGGTTGTTGTGGCCCAAGTGCTAGACCTGGCATTTGGCCTTGTTGAAGCTCATGCCATTAACATTGGCTCATCAATCCAATCTACCCAAGTTCCTCTGTAGAGCCTTCCTACCTTCCTGCACATCAACACTGTCACCCATCTTGGTGTCATCTGTGAACTTACTGATGACACACTCTATGTCTTCATCAAGGTCATCAATAAACGTGTTAAACAGAAGTGGTCCCAGCATGGAGCCCAGGGGAACACCACTATTGACTGGCCACCATTGACCACCACCCTTTGGGCCCTTCTCTCCAGCCAGTGCTTTATCCAGCAGATCGGCATCAAGGTCAGACTTGGACCAACAGGTTTTGCAGAACACTGAAATGAAGATGAAGGGGCTAATTTCATAGAGGTTTGCCCTTGTGAAGTTCTTTCCAATTCTGAGTAATAGAAGTTATGATGACATTTTCAAATATATTTTATTGTAATTACTGAAAATCACACAATGCGGTTTCCACTTATTTTGATGGGTTTATGTTCCATTATATTTATGGGCATTGGAGGCCATATAAATTTTAATTTCAGTAAAACCCTGAGGCAAACAATTACATGTCTCAGTTCCACTTGCATGCTTTGCTTGCTTTGCTTGCTCTTGCTTGCTTTGAATATATCACCTCATAGTTTCATATGATGGCTCTTATTTCTTGCTTTGGAAAAGGTGGTGGTCAATCATTCCTAATGATGTGTTTCCTTTTTAAAAAATGGGCTAGTTCCAGGTCTTATTGTACAGGTGCAGGTGGGAAATGTTTTTATGACTTTCAACTATTTCAACAAAAAAACCTCTCAAACTCCTGTTGTCATCAGGTGTAAATGAACAGAAGTTTAGCAGAACCTTTCTTATCCCTTTAATTCAGAGACACCAAATAGTGAACTCTATAAATTAATATAAGCAGGGTGACATCATAGGAAAAGCAGTGGACTGACATGCAGAAATCTTCTCTCTTTCATGCTTCTGTAGAGTGATGTTAGGCCAAACAGATCATGACCCTGACACCCTACCCAGTCTGGCTAGTGATAATGGTATCTGTTGCAAAATAACTTTAGCTAAATCAATTGAGAAACCTGGAGGGTTTGTGCTTTTCTGTCAGTTTGCTTTTGTTTCGTTTTCCCAAGTGGACTGGTTCAAAAGAAAACAAACCCTTAAGATGGAAGATTTGAAGAAGTAGCAATTTTTTTATTAGTAATGCCACAGAAATCTCATTGGAAATAACTGCCTAAACCTCTATACCCTCTTTCCAAGAAAACTGAGGACTTGCAGCTTGGTCTTAGCTGAGAAACAACTGGAGCTTCCAGTGGAAACCCCCACATAACTGAAATAACTTTATTGTACTGAATTTTTAAAATGCTACTAAATTCACTGTACACATATACTCCCAACTCAGGATAGAATGTAGCTTTCTCCAGGAGTATTACTCTGCACGGAATACCTTTTTTTCTACAAACATTAATTGTTGCATTTTTTCCACCAATAAAGCAAACATAGCAGTTAATGTAGCATTATGTCATAAAGCTGAGATTTACAAAGAAGGTAAAAGAAATAAAAATCCTAAAAATCCTAATCACTGGTGTTCACTGCTAACACATTTAAAAGAAAATAATATGTAGTTCTGCATTCATTTGCAGCAATTTTCTTCTTCAGGAATCAAACACCACAATACTTTCCAAATAGGAATGTAATTAATTCCCCTTGTTCAACAATTAATTAGTTCAATTTCTACTTCGGTATTGAACATGCATATTGACAGTTCTTTCTGTGAAAAGGAAAAAAAAATATGAGGAAACAGCTCACAAGTTTTAGTCACAGTTTGCAAAGATATGTCTTAGCAACAGTCACAAAGTGTGTTTCAGGAGAGAATTGTAGTCTTCTACCAGTTTCTTCCTCTCATTTAATTTTTCCAGTATGGCATCCATTAAGTACGAGGCAAAAGGAAGCTGAAAAAGAAACACAGCAAGAAAAATGATTGTTGAACTTTATTTTCTTCATGCAAAAAAAAACTTACCCAATAGCTTTAAACCATTAGATTTCACTTAGCTCTGACAACTACACATGCACCCTTCTGATCTTTAAAGTTACCTGCCTGGTACTGTCCAAAAATTTACTCTCCATCATAAAAATGATAAAAGAACAGAGTAAAATGAAAAAGGATAAACGCCTTATTGAACAATTCATGCTTTACTGACCATGTTAATGATGTAAACTGCAGTACCAGCATCTCTGTCATTTATCTTCAAGCAGCTGATCAATAAAAGGTTACAGTCATCTTTAGGGCATGCAGAAATAGTAGTGTGTGTTTAGTACAATCAGGAGGATGAGACAGAAGTAACAGTACAGCTTCCAGTGATGTGGCAACTGCCTCAGACTCACACATGAAAACTTGCAAACAAAAAATTCCCAAAGCAAATCGAAATCCAAACCCTTCAATTGCACTGGTTGAGGTATGAGATAAACATCTGCTCTAAAATATTACACCAAAAAGACTGTATTTACCTACTTGCAGAGAAAAGAGAAAGCCTGTGTCTATTGCAATAGAAAAGATGTATTTATTTCCACAACTGATGTTTTCAAAGAATGAGATTTGGTATACCTTTCATTGTCATAGCTTTAATGCTTAAAGAGGTTTTCTTGCACATGCTTGGTCCACTGGTGGTAAAAAGTGCTTGTCAGTGCAGCTCCACCCTGCTGGGTGATCAGTGCTGCACCGAAGCAGAGCAGAACAGGGTTTTGTTAATCCCTGGAAAGTCTGTCAGCTTTCTTGAGCTCCTGGTGAAAGCAGTGGTGACTGAGGGGTCAGTCTAGAGCAAAAGTAAAAGCTGACACTCGTATCAGAACAAGACATAATTTTACCTTTATAGGGCCACCAGAAATAAATTAAGAAAACAAAATACAGCAGCCGGATGAGCAGATCAATCACAGCTTCCTCTGCTTTTCACAACTGTAGTTCAGGGAAATACTTCTCTATCTAAAACCACTCTCCAGTTACACACTCACATATTGCTGCTCTGACTTTATTTTTTCACTTTCCTTATCCATACTAAAGAGAAAACTGTATCATACTTACACCAGACAGAGCACGGCCTGCTTCCTACAGAAACAAAAAATATAACCCTCCCAAAAAACTCAAAGTACATCAAATACAAATAATGTCATGTCTGAACAGATACAAATCTATACACTGATAGTTATGATTACTACCAAATAAAAAAAAAAAAAAAAAGAAAAAAAAGAAAAAAAAAGTAAAATTCTAAGAGCCAGCAAGGAAAATCTTGTTCATAGCAAGACCTCATCTGTCATCAGGTCACTATAATACTATAATGGCAGCCCTACATGTTGCTCAACAGTCACTTTGCGGTGACAGAAAAAGCACAGTAATGTCCATTATCTCCCTTTCCTACAGGAAAGGCAGCTTAGAAAAGGTGGTACTTGCTGGGCAGACATGTCTCCATCTGTCATAACTAATTTCCGTCTCTGGCAAGAATTTTCTAGCAGTCATCTACACCTGTCAGCTGTCTCCTGTACACTGTTGCAATGACTTTTTGGCGAGGAGAAGAATCCAGTTCACTGAGCATGAATCTATTCAGTAATGGAAGATGTAATCTTATCTGAAATTTTGTGACACTTACTTGTCACTGCACTTGCTTGTATTTGCTCCAGTATCCTGTTCACTCTAACTATTCTCTCCTTGTTTAAACACGTTTCAGAGATTTTGAGGCAATGGTGTTCACTATACTATTGCCTCAAAGTCTCTAATTCTTCTTGCTGAGCTGGACTACATTCATTTCAGATACATTTCACCTCCTGAAAGTTGTGCCTGAGATGAATGGCTTCTTATTGATATCTCTGGCTCATGTAATTGTAGCTACATTTCACTTTCTGCTCACTACTCTCTGTGGCTTCCATGTCAAAGCAAAGTGATCTTTCAAGAACTCTTCCATTTAAATAATTCATTTAAAATCGAGGGCATTTGAAAGTTAAATGTTCTATCATTCTTTCAACATTTATTGGTTTCAGAGAAGTGCTGTATGTTGTTGGGGTTTTTTGGGGGTTTTGTTTGTTTGTTTGTTTGTTTGTTTGTTTGAAATACATGTACCCAGAACTTCATCTTTAACAGAAACCTGTCAGGTTTATTTTTAATGATAACTCTGTAACTATCCTGCGAAGCTTCCCTCTACGTTTCTCAATGCTTCACAAGCATTGAAGATGCCTCTACTCCAAAGCATTCATCCCAGCTTCCAAACCTGCCATATGTTTGGAGAAGGCTTTGGCAGTTCAGTGAGTGCAAAAGTACACACCTAAGGAGTGAAAGTTTGTTTATACCAGCGATAATTATATATTTTAATACAAAATGACAGTTCCTTCAAATGTCTTCCAGTGTCACAACCGATTTATCTGAACACTGAGCCATAACATCAAAAATCAGCACCTTGTGGTAAGCTTTAAGAGCTATAGTACTTAACTGACTTGTATAAATTCGGAAAATTTGAAAGCACAAACTACATGTGCATTTAAATAATTTATTTTTAAAATGTCTTTACCAGAATTACAGACTTCTTCTTGATACCAGAGTAGCAAACTGATTTTCACTAAGCACAAGTGTATAAATACACAGTGATTTGCCAGTAGAAAGACTCATAATAAATGCAAGGCAAAATTGTTATTCTAATGAAACCTGGCATCTCCATTCACAGAGTACAGTTTTACTTGGCCTCTGCTTCACAAAGTCTAAAATGTATGAATATGAAAATGAAAGTATTTCATTTCTGTAATACATGAATGAGTGGTTACACCTACTTTAAATCTCCCAACATGGATCATCATGTAATACATTTTGCCAACAAAACTGCCCAAACATACTGCAGAGCTGCCTCAAACTGAATTAAGTAAGTCATAAAGAATAACCTAAAATAAAACAAAAGAAACAGCTTATAATGTTCTAAATGCCCTAATATCACTATGAATTCTCAGGGTTCACAAGAAAATTAGAAAAATGTTTCACTTTGCTAATGTTCTTTGTCCATTCTGCTTTGCAATGGCTGTATATACATATTTATATGATTATTTAAATATCTATGTCCCTGTCTGTATCCTCATCCTGAGTAAACAAGCCAGTCTCTCCTTATTTTCAGTCCAGGGCAAGTGATATCATGTGGTTTTGTCCGTGTGCATGAATTAAAACACAGATTTATACCATAATGAATTGCCAATGCATGTAAGCTCTTATTCCTATAATTACAAGAAAATCGTGGTTACTTTCTGATGGTCTGCTATCAGTGTTAATGTGCCCAGGCTATGGCTGAGACGGCATTGGTGAGGTGTTTTAAGATGCAGGTATTTGAACACCTGGTGGAAGTGGTCAGTGTGTGCTGGAGTATTTGTGCATGTGTAATACATAACTCTGTGTGTCAGCAGAGGACAGGCAACGAGCAAAGCCTTTTCAAAGAGAAGACAGACAGGGGATGGATAGAGAATAATGAAGGCAAAGCAAGGGAGTTCCAACCCAAGAAATTTGAAGAAAATGACCACAGCTGTTAGTGCACACTCCCAGGTGACACCACAGGAAATCTGTTTTTAGAAGCTGGTGCAAATTCTAAAAAAGAGGTTGGGGAAAATCCCTACTGATAAAGAGTTACTTACACTGTTCTAAAACCTGTTCCAGAGATGGATTATACACATGCCTATACAGCGCCTACAAAAGAGAGGGAAGAGTTGTGTTTCTGCAAGTTTTCACGGTCATAATATGATTTGCAGATTCATAATGAGGTCATGAGAGGAAAGACTTTCTTCAGCAGCTTTGTTTATGTGAGGTACGATATCCTAAGGAGTGCACAGGGCAGAAGGGACAGCAAATGCTGCTGTATATCTGACAAGGGACATGCTAAATCAATGCTGTAATTTGGTTCAATGCTTGGAAAAATTAGGCAGATGATTTGTACCTCACTGAAAAACAGTTCTTGGAGATTTCAGGTGGTAATCTGGATTGAGTTAACATGCTGTGCTCACATACAACATTACTAATTGATTGTTCCAAAATGCTGTTCCTTACAGTCACAGGAAATGAAAGCTGTGAGTGGTACAAAGAATCTTGCCTAAATTATGTAAAAATAAGTCATCCTTTTGGTTTAGCTGTATAATTTTCCTGTAATGGGAAAAAGCTAAAAAAGGGTTCCTGGTTTGTTGTTGTTCTTAAAGAATTATTATGAGAGTGCTACTATACTGCACCAGATTCAAACAACAAGAGATAGACACCCAGATGTGAGGAAAAAAAGTAGGTAGAAGCAGCTGTAAACGCACAGACATTGAGATAACCACAGTTTTCCTCTACTTTCCCAAATACCATTTACTGCTACAAACTACAGCTCTCCCAGCTTCTCTCCCCCATGCCCAATCACTAATACACAATCAGTCTGTCTCTAAACATGACTCAGATACCCATGTGCAGGTAACAGGGCACAGGCACTTGTGAAGCCTCTCTACATACAGGTCCTTCATAGGCAAGAGATCCTTTTACCTTTTATCCCAATGTCATTTATTAAGATGTTTCATTTTTATACTTAACTGATCTGCTCTAGTCACTGGGTGTTAACATACAAATGTGAAAAGGCAGCAGAAAAACACACTTTTTGGCTGCTCAAGATGTAGGTTTATACAGCAAGTGATTATTATCAGCTCTGTAGAATTTGGAACATGATTATTTGATTCTTACTCACATAACATCCTGATACAGATATGCATCTATCATACTATAAGCTGCTTAGCAGTGGTGTAGTTTCTCCACATATATTTCTATAGTAGCTGATAAAATAAGGACACAAACTCTGACAGGGGTCTGTGAGCCTCAGGAATGCAAAAATATTTACCACTTAAATAGTAACATTCTTGTAAAACTGATAGAAATTAGACTTACTCAGGTCACAAGAGTATGGAAAACAAAGGCACAGATAAAGTGTAAAACAGAGGTGTGCTATTCTTTAAGCATTACACTTTAGGGGAATCTATAAAATGACAGTAAAAGGCAACTAGTGCTTCCTTCAGTCTCTCCAAAAATTCTAATGCAGCAGTAAAATGGCATATGTCAGTAATAAAAATAAAATGTCTATGACATTTTAAATATTATCGTACTGTCACAGCAGAATAAAATGAGCTTGAAGAATGATCTAAAGGGATATGATGCAGTTCATTATCTATAACAGCAATAGCAGCAGTTCCCAGTGTTCATAAAGGTTTCTACATTAAATTTACCTCCAGTCAATAATTAGGAGTCCACAAATAAACCTAGGCAATTAAATCAATACTGCTGGGCAATTATGTTCTGAAGTCCTGGCTCAATGGCACAAAAAGACACTATATCAAACTGCAATATTAAGTGATCTTATGCAATTTTCAACTGAACACTTTCTCAGAATAACAGAAAAAAGCAAGCCTGCATCCTTATTCAAGATACAAGCTGGTACACTGTTTGCCAACCTGTACTACTAAGTGAGCAGTCTGTTAAGAGCAAAGTCCTGACAGAAGGCTTTAGGTTTTTTTGATCAGAAATGTTACCAATACCTACAAAACCAAATCACAACCAAACTCTTTAAAAGATACAATTTAAGCATTTTCTTCCACAAGCTGCTCCCAAATACAGGCCAAGCAGTCCTAGGAATTTCCATTCCTGTGACATGAGCGGAAATGAAAAGCAGAGCTGGCTGCTCCCCAAAAGCACCAATCCTCCTGCAAACCTAAAGACGTTCAGCTGGCCTAGAATTACTTTTACCCTCAAAGCTCCTCCTGAGGAACCCCACAAGATGGAGCAAAAGTCACTGAAAACCACTATTAACTTGTACACAACCTTATGTGGCTAAGAGTAATGAGCTCCTCTGCCTCAGCTATCATTTGCAATCCCAATACTGCTGGTTACATAGTGAACACTCCCCTTGAACCCCCCCACCCCCATGCCCTGGTGTTTGCTATCTGACTATATCAGACGAAGTGATAAAATTCTGCTTAGGATTTTTTACAACAATTTACTAAAGAATGATAATAAAAAATAGAGCAAGAATTCCTCATCATATTTCATTAATCTGATTCCTATTCTGGAGACTCATAATGTAGACAGAATATTGAAATGAACATATTAGAGAAAAAAGAACAAACCAAAAGTGAAGGCAATTTAGTGAATAAAAATATCTGTGCTTTTACTGCTAAGTTCATTGTAACGCTATGAGATCAAATTAAAATGGCAGTATTTCTAACAAAGCCAGCTAAAGTGAGCTGTTTATTTGCATCTCCTTCACTGCAGCAATTAAGCAGTCTTAACTGCAGCAATTAAGCAGTCTTAATGGTATTAAGTTTTGACAATGACAGTGGGAAGAACTGTCACGTCTTAAAAATCTAGTCATAGGACACATCCTAGACACAACAGTGATTAATGATAAAATGTCGAAATCTGAATGTGAGCATTCCCTTGAAATGGCTTTTGAAATATTTTCAGCCATTCATATTCTTAACTGAAATTAACATCACTAATGGATTCATGCTAGTGAATATGCATTAGGAGCACTGGATTTACACATAAAATTTTATTTATTTTCAGACATCAGCTATCCATCATCTGAATAAAAAGGACAACTAAAATATAATGGAAAAGTTTCAACAGTCAGTGTATGTTGTCAGTGATGTCCAAACAAAAGCTAACTATGACTAGAAAAGCAGGGCTCTCACCTGCCAATAAACTGCCCTTGATCACTTACAAGAGGGGAGCATCCCAGCAGACTCTCTGTGTATTAAAAAAAAGACTTGAAAGAGAAGAAAAAGTATCACACAGGTCACAGCAGCAGTCTCAATGGACCCCTCAGGGATTTCTGCTAGTCTCAGCCTTGTCATCCTCTATGCAGCTTTCCTCTCTGCCCAGAAAATGTCGATAGGAAAATGTTTGAGGGGCCTCTGGTGGAAATTTTTTCATTCTTCCTGCATTGACAGGATGCCAAATCAATATTTACTTCCCACTAACAAGCTGCTCGGGGTCTCAGTAGAAAATATTGTAGAGAATGTGAGAAGACACGATAATAAACAGCTGTCTGGCTATGTGGAAAACATGAATTGACTGGAAACAGGTCCACAGTATAAGGTCACTGAAACCCATGAACTCCTCAGGTGTCCATATCAACTACTAACTTTAAAGGCACATAATAAAATCTCTTCACCCTTGCATGCACTACACCTTCTTTCAATAATTCAATTAACAGATCTGCTGAGATCTGTGCTAGTTGTCTCCAGCATTCTTTCACTGGTTTCAGTTGTTAAGTTAGCTATCACAAATCCTTGGTTAACATCTTTTCAGTTTTAACCAGTGACTCTTGTTTTAAGAGAAATAAAAAGAAAATGCTACAAAACAAGGATTTTGCATTGCCCTATGACACTATAGTTCAGAGCCATCGACAGCAACATAATTATACATGCAATAGACTAATTATGACCTAAAAACACTTAGTTATTCAGAGCAGAACATTATAATTAATTAAGTGCAGGTATAAATTTAGCACCTGTGTTTCAAGAAGTTTCTGTACATACTGCAGCCATTCTTTATCTTTTTCAAATTCCATTTTTGTCTTTGCTGTTTCCTAAAAATAGAAAAATATAACATAGGCACAATATTTTGACACCACCTGAAAAGAACAGAATGAACAATGAAAGAAATGTGTAACTGCATATACATTAAAAAAAGCAGCATGTGGAAATGGGAACTATGCTTGCAGAACTACTTATCTGAAACATATCCACAGAATATGAGGGCTCTGTTAAATTTATAAACCTATCCCTGTCTGTGAATGTCTCTAGGAACAAACCTAGCATGCTCATTCCACATGAATATTCAAGTGTCCTTGCAATCCATGTGTACATTTTCCAAGTTCAATCTAAAGGTTCCTGAGTCCACACATATGTATTCAAAAATCATGTAATGTAAATTCACCTGTATTTTAAGTTTTTTTACTTATAGTGATGTGGGTTTAGGAGTTCCCCGCCCCCCCACACTTTNATAGTTGAAGTCAGGGCAGCAATTGGTCTATTAGTATCCATGAACGTTATACTTATCACTGCACACAATGCAAATTTTCTTAACCAGCATGAAAAGTGACTTCAGCAATGTAAAACTCCAATAATGCTAAACCTAAGCCATTGCCAGATTATTCTTACAGCTCAGTAATGTTCAAGTCCTAGATACTCTTATTAAGGTAAGTGTACAACCTTTTTTGTAGTATTTGATCAGACCTAAACGACCTGGCCAAAAAAATCCTATTACTGTATCTGTTTAATAGAGGGTGGTTTGATGAAACACCATTGAATATTTCAGAGTAAAATGTATGACAGAATCAACTGGGAAAAAAAAAGACAATGGATTCCCCTAGAAACCATCTGTCTACTAGAAATGCCTTTAATAGGTATCACAGTTCAAGAAAGGAAGCATCAACAGAATCAATCTGGAACAGCAAGATACATTCTATTTTTGTTTTCATTACAGCACAAGTCTATTTAAAATGTATAATCCTGCCAAATGGTCTCGTGAAAAAGGAAACTTCTAAAGATTTTTAAAATTACGTCTCTACATCTACATGCTCAAAGCAGTATATTTAGATTTATGCATGTCCAGAGTCTTGCCAACATACAAGTCTTTAACCTGACCTTTTTATTTAAATCCAGCTGCTCTTTCTGCTGGATGCTGCACAATGAAATTCCAGTCTTTACCTGTAAATCCTCTTCTTCAAGAAGAGAAATATGTAGCATCTTCTGATCTAGCCCCTTTTAACTGAAGATTTCTTGAAATAACTTACCTCATCATCTTCTACTTCTAATATCTCCTCAATATCAGTGGTTGAAACATTAAGGATAGATGCTGCCAACTGAACAGACTCTTGAGAAAGACCTTTTTTGCATGCTCTCACTTCACTCATTTTTTTCGCTCGTTTAATTTTTGTTCTCAGCTCTTGTATGCTGTGCTGTAACTCTCTGGTTAGTGCCTGGAAGATGCAAGCAAACAATACTCTCAATTTTTCTTAAAGAGCAAACACTATGGGAAACCAGTATCATTTGGACTAAGCTGCTTTTGATAGGAATTATCCTTTTTCTGTGTTACTGGTTCAATAGGATACACACTGTAATATTAAATAACATGCCATTTATTGGATTAATACATTACAGCAGAGAATGTTCTGAAAAAAAAGCAAAATAACTACAATAGTAAAATAACTACATTCATAATGTCATCAGTAGCAAGACAAACTAGCTTTTGCAGCATAAATTAAAATAGGCTAATATTCCAATTAGCCTCAAACCAGCACAACTCTTCCCCTACCCAGTTTACCAGAAACATTCTTGAAAAAACAGTAGAATTGTCAGGCTTTACTGTGGTCTACAGGATATCCTTTTAAAGCTTATTCACACCTTACAAATGAAAAAACATCAGCATACGTCTTTATATAAAACCTAACATTTTGGTTCCCACCAAGACAGGGTAATTTAAAACTGCCTCCTGGCTACCAATTCTTCTCTACATAATGTCTACAATTTAAGTCATCACAGTGGTGGACAACTATTGCTGGCTTGCACAAATCCACTGTAATAATAGTCAAGGCTTGCATAGGAAAGGTTGTTTTCTCTATGCAGTTGACCCATACGTAAGGCCTAGCCAGGGCCAGGCAGTCTCTTCACAAGGGTGCTCTTAGCAGAGAGGGCTTTAAACTCAGCTCAGGTGCTGAGAGGAAGATCAGGGGCCAGATCAGAACCACTGGGCTTGTTCTTTAACCCTGACTTTGATGAGGTCTCAGCAAGGGTGCCAAAGAGAAGCTTCATTCCTGCTGTTGAAGACTTTTAGTTAAAACAAGAACTACAGTTTGATAGGATGTCTGATGCTGCTAATGCTGCATAACTGACCTGCCTTTATTGTCATTACTACCACAGCTAGTTACTACTAAAGGCAATAATAATAAAGGACAATTTATCTGTGATCATTTCTGAAAAGTAGTACCCACTGCTAAGCCCCAGATGCTTGAAGCTTGAAGGAAATTCAGGAAAAAAAAAAAAAAGAAAAAAAAAAGAAGAAGAACACTATTAAAAGAAAACTGTGACAGGAAAGGAGAACTATTATCTAGGGTGGGAAAAAGGAGTTACTGGAATTTAGCAAAGCTGATGTAAAAACCTAGGAAAAGTAAAACGTATCCAGATGACTAGACAAAAAAATTGCACTCACAGTTAATGGGAAAGAAGAAACTCAGCAGGCATGAGGCCACTCTTCTTTGTTTATTTAAAACTATAATAAACAGTATGGAAACATTCTCCTGGAAAGACTTTGTTTACTTGAATGTAATCCAAACCCGATTTTGATTTCTGTTCCCCAACACCACACAAGTACTGAGACTGAATACCTTCCACAGCGGAACATGAGCCAAACTACACAACAACATACTCATGGTTCAAGTTCCTACTCATCATGTTTCTAAAGACGTCTGGTTCAGTGAAATATATACTAAACATTAATAGAAATAATTTGTTGTATAACTTAAGTAATTTTGTTTCAATATTTATGCACCTATGACAAAAGCATCTTGTTAAAAGCAGAGCAAGACAATTTTATTTAAAAAAACATTTGACTAAGACATGAGAGCATTAACTTATTGTCAGGAGATCCTCCTAGAGTATCTGTCTTCCATGACTCAAGCAGGACAGTGATTATCAACACATATACAGTGATTGTCAACACATATAATTGTCCAGTTCAGGGCCCTTCAATTTAAGAAGGACANGTAGAATAAAGTTTCTTTTCGATTATTGTATGTGGAGCTCATCTTACTGAACTATTTCTCACCATAGCTGATTAACCCCTGAAATATCTTTTTGTTCAAAATGCCTTCATCTCTCAGAAAATGACTGCAGAATTATGAAGCCTATTTATCGGCATTTAGAGTATAATACTCTACAGCCTTTAGCGTATTCAAAATACAGCCTTTAGAATGCATTTGCTGATATATTTAAAAGAAGGTACAACAGATTCATCTGAATTCAAGACCTGTGTATTTTTCTACCACATCTCAATGCTTTTCAGTACTTAGCTAAAATTTAATCATTAAAACCAAAATTAGCCTAGCATAATTTTGAAGGAGAGGAGGTACAGTGATTTAAGTATTGGTCCTTTCATGCATAGTATCTCCAACAAAATCACTTGTATGTGGACCTGTCTGCAAATACAGAGATAAGATAAATGAAGAAACTTGAAGAGTTTCTCCAGATAGGGAGCTAGAACAATTTGTATCAAACTTAAGAACAAGTAGGTTTAGACTGAAGAAAGCCCCAAGAAGAAAAGTACATGCTATGAAAAAGAAATTACAAGAAAGAAAGTCACAACAGGTTATTTGTAGCATGTGAAATGGTCCAATAGTAAATTTGAGATGTAGTTAATAACAGAAAAATAAGCTCAGCTGCACTTTAAAAATGGGATTGGATCAGCTTCCCAAATTTAAAAAGTAAAGAAAACTCTCAGACGCAGGTAATTAGGCTGGGAGATGCACACTTTCATATTGGTGCAAAGAAAAATGTAAATGAAATGAGTAAAATACCAAGGAAATTAACTGCAAAGTGACATGGAAATACTACAAATAATGATAATTAGCTGAGTACAGACCAACAAATTTAAACACTGAATATCTAAGACAATGTGCAAACACTGCCTTGTGAAAAACACACCATATATGAAAAATGAGACTACTTTACAGACTTTCAAACAGCTGGTTCTGAACCTGCCCTGTTCACACCATTAAGTTGCAATAGTAATGTTTGAATATACACTTTTTCACTGGGTAAGTGCCTTAAAAAAAAACAATCTCAAAATGACCTTAACCTGCCTTTTAAATTTTTTTGTTTGTTTTTGTTGATAAATCCTCATCCATCATATATTAATTTCTCCATGTGCTAAACTGTTTATTTATTAATTAGTGCATTTTTATGTTAGTTCATGCTTTACTACAGAAATGTTTGATGCCACTGCCATGCAGGTATTTAACTAAAAATGACAAAAACCTAGAGTTAACTCTTAACATAGGTTTTGTTGGTAAGAGTACTAAGCCTGTATAATATAATTCTTTGATTAAGAAATTGATCCAACACTTTCTGGAGCTAAATGTAGGATTTTAAACAAAAAACGTTTCCCACTGTGTATTTCAGAACTGCTTGTTTTTAAAGTCATAAGCATATGTAGGTGATACAAACTGCCTGTAATGAAATCAATGCAGAACATTACTTCAGTTCTATATTGATGTATGATAACAATGCCTTCATTAGTACTAGTAAGACTAGGATTTGATCTTTTCTCTTTGTTTTTCTTCGGTGTCAAATCTAGAGGATATTTAGTTAGTAAAGCCATTTTCCCAACTTAGCTGTTACTCTCGCAGTTATTCCTGTGGGACACACTTAGCTGCTACCAGCCAACTAGAATAGGAATCCCTGATTAATTTCTGAAAACAAATCTGTCACACATCTTGTTGGACCAGTGTAATTGCTATGGGTCTGACTAGAATAAAAAAAAGCTTAAATTCTAACATTAGCTTGAAGTACCCAGCTCTTTTTAATCAGTAGCAATTGACGCATTATCTATCAACTCCGTATGGTTATAGAGTATATATTACATCTACTGGATTGCACAGTTTTAAAATATCTCCCTTATAAACCTTTTTACTTTATTTTCCCAACTTAAAAGCATTCATTCTTTAGAGAAGAGTTTTCAATTTCAGTCTTTGCATGCGAACACTTTTTAGCGGTGTATCTGTTACCAGTTTTGAGATGTATAAAGACAAAGGTCTTCTTTTATTTAAAAGGTAATTTTTAATTAAAAACTCAAAGAAGCTCTGGTGATGCACAGATCCTGACAGCAAACTATTAATAAAGTCTGTACATCCCCAAAAGCTCTGACACCGGTTGATCCTGGAATTGACACAAATTGATCAATGGCCCTAAGTAATGCCATATGACCAAGCAAATGCCTAAAATTATTCCCATAATTACCATGTTACCTTACACACTCTATAGTTATTCTTTGTAGTATAATAAAATTTAATGGCCCCAAGACAAACCAAAGTCTGTAGCTATGTATAGCTAGATTTCAGTCTTGCATTGGTGCAGATCTCATGGCAGAAGCTGTGACTGACATTCGATAGAGAAAATGTTAAGGTTTGCTCTGCTTTTTACAACAATAATTTGTACTGAGTCTGGCTGGGATGGAATTGTTTTTTTCAAGTGGTTCCTATGGTGCAGTGTTAAGGATGTGTGACGAAACCAGGGTTGATAATATACTGGCTATTCGTGAGCAGGGCTTGCAAGGTGTCTAGGCCTTCTCTGTTTCCCAACCTGCCCCTTCAGCAAGTAGGCTGGGGAGGGGACATGCCAGGGACGGATGACCTGAATGGATCAAAGAGATATTTCATACCACGTAGCATCTTGTTCAACAACAAAAACTGAGGGAGATGGGGGACTGGTCTGGCATGTAGCCACAGCTCAGAGACTGGCTGTGTATTGGTCTACATCCCTTGGGGATTTTTCCCCTCTTTCTCTCCCTTATTAAGCTGTCCTTAGGTCAATGCATGAGCTTTATCACTTTTACTTTTCCTGTTCTCTTCCCACTCCTAGTGAGGGTGGGAGACACTAGCAACTAGTCTCTAGCTGCTGGCCAGGGTCTACTAGTCACAGATGTACAGAACAGAATAATATGTAGAACAATTCTATACATATTTTATGTGTAGCAAAGCAAAACTGTTTTCAGATAATATGTTGTTAGAAACTCAACTTGTTTTCCTGATTAGGATGGCATAAGGACATGACTCAGAGCATTACACTAAAAATGAAATGGAAAATCTCTTCTGAAACAAGGTTATTTTCCTAAAGAAATGAAAGTATTGTGAACATGTTGCCACTGTCTGTGGAATACAAGATCTGAATTTCACAGAACTGAATGCTGTGTTCAAAGAACTCCTCTGCTTTTGTGGTAGAACAATTATTGTTGGCCTAAGATCAGGACAGATCCTAGTGCTGTAAAAGGTTGAAGAAGTAGTAAGAGCCCAAATAGGTCGCAATGAACAAGACAAAACAGAATGGACAAAATGACACAAAGAGATGATGTCATGCACTGTTTCAACAGATGAGACAAACATTCAAATTTCTTCAGTGAAAGTACAGTTATTTGGTCCTTATTGCCTTGCTAAAAATGACTTTCGAAATACTGTAACACTATTTAAACTGATCCCATAGCATGATTTCTGTATGTCAAAGAAAAACTCTTCTTCAGTAATTCCATTTTGTATATATGTATTTAAGGTATCACAGCTAACTCATTCATTTGAACATACATAGCTTTTAGGCATACCACCTCTTTTTTTCAATCAGAAAAGGGACAAGAGTGCAGATAAAAAATAAAGACCAGACCACTGCAAAAGATTTGTCTGGCCAAGGGTTATATAACAGGTAGCATTCTGACCCATGGAATGAGTCAGCCTCAGGAGGTTAACTTAATTCTTAGGATCCCCAGAGATCACACGTGATTTCAGAGAGTCTAGGAGATGCCCTTAGAGTGTAAAGATGCAGAGGAGATACAGACCAGTCTTGTCTTCCTCCACCATCTTTCATATTCAGCACAGAGTGAGAAAGATTAAAAAATCTTAAAGTGGTAGTAATATTATTTTACCAATGTCACACAGTTCACATTTAGTGTAGTGTGTTGGTTTTATTTACCTGTCTTCAGTTGCAGTTTCTGATCTAGTTCTAAAATTTATGAACACTTATACTATAAATGTATAGTCCAAGCCACAGGGCTTGGCTCATTGTACATATTTGGAGGAACTAAGATAGGCTTCTATTACCTTTGCCATTAGTGATACAGTAAACTAGCTGTAGAATGCATTAAAACTCTAACAAAACAAAGAGATGTGCTCAGGGGAATATCAGAGTGACGTTACCTAGAACCTGGCAGAGCTGCAAAGTTTCAAAGGCTAAATCAATAAAGAGCTGAGAGGGAAAAATATAAAGCTAGATATCACATTGATATATATGATTAAAAATAAAAATCTTACATTGATTGACATTGAAAGGAGCGCTCACAGCTTCACAGAGATAAGTGGAAGATGAAAGTACACACTGGTGGAAGGGATGCCCCACCTACTGACCTATAGAAATTTCATTTTACATAAAGATTGAGAAATTGCAATATGCGGTACATGCAAAATAATGTGATGCTGCAGTTGTATCTACAACCCCATTTTCCACATCCATTAACACACACAAATCTGAACGCACATGTGCATGACAAAGGGTCTAAAAGACAAGCTCTGAAAAAGTAACTGAAATGATTAAAAATATTACCACCTCTTCTATTCTTGTGGCAAAAGCTATGTCTCATTTGCACTCCAACATTCTGCCTTCTTCATGGCTCTAAGCTATGGATCATAGACTGTGGACTAGAAAAGGTGAATTTAGTAATATCCCAAACCAAATCATAGTACGAGCATCTGGAAAAGTATAGACAGATTTGCACAGTATTGTTTTTCAGCTACTAAAGATAAACCCACTGTGGCTTTCCTGGTACAGTTCTTGAGATACGCAGCATAAAAGGGGCCTCAGGATTTCAGTATTTGAACAAAGTACACAGCTTCCTGGCATTCAGAACTGCAGACCTCAAACCCAGTTAAAATGCGGCAAGGAAGAAAAATATCATGGAACAATGGAGAAAAGAGAAACTATGTTGAACAAAATTTGATCACCTGATTCTTAGCATCGGTAAGATTAGAATTTGTAGAGCCATGCCAGTTTGTGTTATTCCTGATTGTCTCCAAGAGAACAAGAGAGGAGAAAGTTTCACATAGCTGGAAACTAAATACTGCATTTCTGCACAATACCTTTGCTACCAGCCTCGTTCTACCTACATCCTCACCCAAAATACCATTCCTTCTTGATTCAAAACCATTCAAAACAGATAATTTTGTTATAACTGTTTATTTTCAAGCGCAAATCTACGAGTGTTCTTATGACTGCATCTGCTTATCCACCTCCGGTAGTGGAAAACCACAGAGAAGAGTAATAAAAATATTTCAACCTGTATTTGACATTTATAAGAAAAGGAAATTGAATATATTGTGCTGTGTTCTAAAATACAGTTACATTTATTTATAAATTAAAACTGACTTAAATTGTGGCCAGTTTTCAATTTTGGATTGTTTTCAGAACAAACTGAATTTAACCAAGAAGCAGCAATGGACTTATGACATAGTTTGCATTTCTATGGAGAGGTATACAATATATACTTAGGAGTATCTGTATGCACTTAAAAGCTTTCTTTGTGATTCAGAATTAGGGTGTTTTGTGTTACTGGTCAGCTTTTTCTCTTTTCTAATCCTCTCTTGATAACTGCTCAGCTATCAGACTTTCATCTATGCCTTAACAATCTGTTTATTTTCATAGCATTTTTTGTAACTTACTTTAGGTAGCATAAAGCCCTTCTTTATTGTATCAGCTGGGCACCTAATTTATAGAGCATATGGCAGATACTTACTAATATCAAGGACATTTTGTCACATGTATTTCAGCTTTAAGACTTGAAAGCTGAAGTTGTAGACCCAACCAACTATTTTCAGATTGATGCTTTTAAAAAAAGCAACAGCAAACACTCCATAGTTTTCATTGTATTAATTACTATGTTTCGTGACCTATAACAGAAAAAATAATAGTTTTCTTTATAGCAGAGAATGAGCTGATATATGTATAATCACTGTGGGATGACAGGCAAAATATTTCTGTCAAAATATATTGGTTTCTAAAATTCTATTTATGTGAAATGGGCAATAATAATAATTTAAAGTCCTATTTACTTCAGCATTTAAGTCTTACCTAATTTATATTAATTTTTTCTCTGCTGTAAATTCCTTGCTTTCAACAGAATTAGCTCTGATTTACACAGGTATTAGCAAAAGTAGCATTATTACTTTAAAACGTCATATATTACAGCTATTTACAAATGGTGGGAGGAGGGGAAGGCACTGACAGAGCAGAGCGTCACATACATGTAGTAAGAGATGCCTGGGACAACAGAGTTTCTTAGCTGAACGGTTAAGGCAGACAAAGTCAGTACACTTAACATTAGACGTGGCAAACAAAGACTGTTCAGAGCAGACCAAAAAATTCTGAGGTTAAGCAACACTCCAAAGGTCACACAGCAGGGTCAGTGACCAAGATGTTAAGAGCACCAAGATTCCCTGACACTCAGCTCACTGTCTGAGTTTATGATATCTTTCTGCAGAAACTCAAGCGAAGCATGAAAACAAACCAGATACCTTGCATAAGACCACTGCACTGCTGAAACAAATGTGTTTGAAACTAAATTTAAGAGGTTTAAACTATCATTGCTTATACTCTTGAAAATCTTATCAGCTCTGTCTTTAACTTTTGTCACTTGTTTTTTTATAATTCCAGCCTCCTAGAGCTCTTAGGAGGCTACTTTTTCAGTTGGGAAATCCCCTCAACTCCCACATTTCTGGATTGCTGCAGAGACTTCGTAAGGGTGTGAGTGCTTTATGTTCTTTCTGTCTTAGCTTGGTCTCTTAGTAATCTGATTAACACACATTGAACAGTTGCTTCTACATGAACTCTCAAATAAATTACTGGAGACCTTTTTCCTCCTTTCCAAGTTTTGCTACTTTTCCTGCCATTTTGCCAGAAGTTTTCCAATCACAACAAGCCCAGAGCCCTTACTTTGTACTTGTGTCCATCTTCCAAATACATCAATGACAAAAGGAAGAGCAGGCAAAAGGAGGTCCCACTACTGAGTGACATGGAAGATATGGTAACAGATGATGCAGAGATGGCATAGTTGCTGAATGCCTTCTTTGCCTCAGTCTTTGCTCCTAACTGGCCCTCAGGAACTGAACAGAGGGCACTCCACTAGTCAGTCAGGACTTGGTTAGAGATCACTTGGACCAACTGAAAACACACAAAACCATGGGCCGAAATGAGTTTCATCCATGAGTGCTGAGAGAGCTGGCTGATATTGCTGCTGAGCCTCTCTCCATAATTTTTGAAAAGTCATGGAAAACAGGAGAGATGCCTGAGCACTGGGAAGAAAGCCAATGTCCCTGCAGTCTTCAAAAAAGGCAAGAAGGAAGACCCAGGCAACTACAGACCAGTCTGCCTCACCTCCATCCCTGAAAAGGTGATGAAGCAGCTCATTCTGGAGGTCATTTTTAACCACGTGGAAAAAGAGAGGGTTATCAGAAGTAGCCAAGATGGATTTAGCAAGGGGAGATCTTGTTTAACTAATTTGATAGCCTTCTATGAAACCATGAGCAAACAGGCAGNGATTAGGGGACTCAAACATCTCCCCTATGAAGAGAGACTGAGAGACCTGGGGCTGTTTAGTCTTGAAAGGAAAAGACATAGAGGGGATCTGTTCAATATCTATAAATATCTGAGGGGCAGGTGTCAAGTGGATGCACAATATTAAGGAACAATGGATACAAACTTGAACATAAAAGGTTTCAACATGAGGAAAAACTTTACAGTGAGGGTGATGGAGCACTGGAACAGGCTGCCCAGAATGGTTGTGGAGACTCCTTCTCTGGAGACTTTCAAAATCCACCTGGGTGCATTCCTGTGTGGACTACCCTTTGTGGTCCTGCTTTTGGCAGGGAGGTTGGACTCAATGGTCTCTGGAGGTCCCTTCTAACCTCTAACATTCTGTGATTCTGTGATTCTGATTCCAAGTGTTCCATTTATCCCTGTGCCAGTCAACATCATGTCTATCTTTCAGACCCCGAAATGGCCAGCATCTTTAGACTAAGCATCTTTCTAAGTATCTCAATATTATGCACAGGATGATTATCAACTTTAAAAAGGAGTCTCTCCAAGCCATTCCAAGGAATCACAGGTGCATCTACACCCCTCCAGAGAGTTCAATGCAGTCTCTAAGCCCCACCCCCATGAGTTCGTCAGAGTTTCATTCTCCAAAAAACTTGTAAGACTGTTTGTTTGTTCCTGAAATGAAGAAAGTTACTTGCAAGTCATTCAACATAATCTTCTGTTCAGTCAAAGTCTGTTGGATCCACTCACAAGGTATCTATTATTAGGGATTCATGGTCCATGAGAATATTTTCAGGCGCTGTAAGAAAAATGCAAGTAACACTACTATCAACAGAATCACCTGTTTAAGTCAGACATGCATCTAAAATTTGCACATGACAAACATGCAGCTATGGAAATCTGACATACCTTGCAGCTTGGTTAGGTAGGTAGAATAATGTAAACAAATGCTTCTGAACTCTTACTATGGAGGGAAATATAAGAGAAAATTCAACATATTTTAAGCTACATCTCTTATCACCTTTACCTATCCTAGTGAATAAACAAAGTGAAGTCCCATCCTTCTAAGCCTAAAAAGCAAATAGAAATAATAAGAGGAAGCTTATAAAAAATGACTATTTTATTCTTTCTTTTTAATACTCAGACTTTATCCATGTTCCTGGCACACTGTATACATCACTAACCATATGCTTTCTGTAAACTACAACAGTTTAGACACTTCATTCATTAAAATTCACAAGGCCTATTATTCTGTTTACAGTCTAATAGATATTCACTGTCACTATTCAGGCCTCTGATTCAATTTGCCTAAATCCCAGATGTAGAGTAATCCTGAAGGAGATTAGCTTAATTTATCACCAATTTCTTCTCAGAGCCAAGAAAGACTGATATTTCATAATAAAAGCTTTTTTTTTTTTTTTTTTTTTTCCTCCCAACACAGCATGCATAGTAAAAAAGAAGCAATAAATGCATGGAGATTTTTAATGGTGGGATTTCTTCAGTTCGAATTCTGCTTTGGGTATAGGACATCTTCTCTAAAAGGGATGTATTCTGCCAATAAGGATACTGATTCCCATCAAACAGGAACACATCTCTGTAACCAAATACTATGCTGATTCTGACTGAACACAGATTGGCAGTCTCATCACCTACTCCATATAATACAAAATAATCACTCTGGGTATATTCTTCTAGGTAAAGTGTTGACAGTTTGGAGCATAGTAAATTAAATATACTTATCTTCTGGCTTTTAAGTGTTCCCAATGGGGAACATTTTCTAGCAACTCAAAGTCATATTAAAGGTGTCCACTTTCAAATCAAAACTGACAGTGTTGATATACATAAGTTAATCTGGTGTCATTTGCCAAATGCCCCAATGATTCACCAGGAAACCTTCGGTCAAACAACAGCTCCAAATTGGCACAGTTCATACACAATTGTGTAAACTTTTAAAAATAAATATTTTTTCATCTGCATAACAAACTATAGTTCTATTTCAAGAAAAAACAAGTCAACTTTTGCCAACTATAAAATTTTGCAATTATAGAATCATAGAATCATAGAATGGTAAGGTTGGAAGGGACCTCAAGGATCATCTAGTTCCAATCCCCTGCCATAGGCTGGGACACCTCCCACTAGTACAGGTCACTCAAGGCCTCGTCCAACCTGGTCTTGAACACCTCCAGGGAGGGAGCAGCCACAACCTCCCTGGGCAACCTGTTCCATGCCTCACCACCCTCACTGGAAAGAACTTCCTCCTAACATCTAGTCTAAATCTCCCCTCTGCCAGTTTAAACCCATTGCCCCTCATACTGTCATTGCAAGACCTTGTAAATAGTCCCTCCCCAGCCTTCCTGTAGGCCCCCTTCAGATACCTTGTAGTAACAAGGTCTCCTGGAAGCCTTCTCTTCTCTAGACTGAACAGCCCCAACTCTCTTAGCCTGTCCTCATAGGAGAGCTGCTCCAGCCCTCTGACCATCTTCGTGGTCCTCCTCTGGACCCGCTCCAACATTTCCATGTCCTTCCTGTGCTGGGGGCCCCAGAACTGCACACAGTACTCTATCATGCTTCACATTTTCAGGTGAAGACATGCAAATAGCATCCCACATCTGACCAGAGCACTCATGTAAAAAGCATATTCTGCATGCCTTGCGCCTGAAAGACGTCAGAGCAGTAGTACTCCCAAGAAAATGGAATCCACAGGGTTTGAGAATACATTCACCAATGGAAACACCCTATGAAGCCTTACTCTCTCACAATAGTTGGAGAGTTCTGAGAGCCTTCTGCAAGGTTTTAGTTCTATTCAAAGAACTGACTATGTGGCTTGAGGTACAAGCAGCACCAGTGTACTTGTGTGCTCTCTTGTTGTAAAGGAGCTGATAAACCCAACAGAATACGTCCTGATTATTTAAGCTTCCCAATCCAACTACAAATTATCTCTTCTTTTTATTATTTATTTTGACATAAGGATGACGTAACCTGACTATGGCCGTTCTAAGAACATATTTCCTAATAATTCTCTGTCTTACCCAACACAGAACAAGGCAAGAGAAAAAGACAGTAATGGTAAATGATAAGCATTTGCCAAATGACAGAAGACAAAAGCGGTGAGTCAATTATTCTTTGTAATGTCAGGGCCCAGCATCTCTAGCCTGGAACCATGCAAGCCTGTTCCTGCTCTGACCCTCCATGGCACACAGAAGCTGGTGCTTTGTGTTTTCAAAAGGTTAACTGCATTTTCATGGGCTGGCTCACAACTGATCCATATAATGCTTATGATAACATTTCATAAATGGAGGAGGGAGCAAGTTTTGTAGGGGCAGAAGTGAACAGTTTGGGTCACTCAGAGGTAGAACTTTTCAACAGAAGTGTAAACTTACCTTACCTGGTGTATGAAACTACAGCCCATGTTAGCAGTGAAAAGTGTTGGCAAAACTGATGCTAGGATTCAAAGTAAATTGCAAAAAGGTAAGAGAAATATATATATTAATGGTATATGGTAAGCTGACTGAACGGCAAACAATTGGCAGAACATCACTCAGCCAAACAGAGGTGGAATAGGCCTCTGAAGTGTGGCTGCATGTAGCTGTATGTCAAACAACAGAGCAAGGAGGAAATGCACCTAACTTAAGCCCTGCTCTGACAGCAGAAATGAGAGCAGATATCTTAAGGGAGTGAGTGTTAGATCCCCAGGTATATACACTGAGCTTGCCAAGTTAACTGCCATGGGTCCTGATTTTGGCAGTCAACCTGATCAGATGCTTATATTGGGGAACTACTAAGAACAATGCCAGAACAGACCAGATGTGAACTGTGCTTCACAGGGTATCCTCTATGGAGGGCACACAAATCTCAAATCACAGACGCATTATGGAAGTGAGAAACATTCCCAGCTGAGTTTGAAGAATTCAGCAGCCATCACCTGTTTATTACAGGCACAGCTGAATAGAATTGTCTTATCAAAAGTTCATCTTCCTCAAGGTCAGAAAAGTTCTGGTATTTTCATGATCAGGCAGATACCATCACTGCAGTATCCCATTTTCAATAGGTATCTAGTCAAGTAGTCTAGCAGCAGGTTTTTTAACTTCATCCAGTGGCTGTTTCCTGCATGTGTACTACAGTAGTTTCCACCAGGTACTACCAATACAACATGGAACATTTTGCTTTCATTGCTGTGCTGCACATAACTGGCAAGATCCACCCGAGGATCCAATAGTGCAATACATGTTCTAGAAAATACTGCAGAAAAGGAATGCACAGTTCAAAGAGAATTCATGGTGCTGGTGGAAGCTGGATGGGATGAAAACATGTAACTTTATAAAAGGCATCTAAAATATTCTCAAAGCCACTTGGTCTCTCTTACAAGTAGTTTGTGTACTTCTGTAAGAAAAATGTTTTATCTGGCTTAGTGTACACTATACTTATTTACTTATTATTTATTAGTTTTCATTAATGCCATTGAAAATTTATCAGGATTTGACATCTAATTCTGTGAAAATGTTTAATAATGAAGCTTACCTCTGATCATTACTGAAATCTAGAAACACTTTAATTTCACGAATTGTTTTTCGGATCAAATACACAGGACATTTTTAATCCATTTAACATTATTAATATAGCATAGCATATATTTTTTATCTGAATGTCTCAGTGACAGGTCAAACACCTTAAAATCTGTATATTTAATATTAATTTCTGTCAAGTGATTTGTACTTTTTTCTAGAAAAGAAATCAGATTTATTCAATGAAATTTATTGTCCATAGAGTCATTCTAAGAAGTGTAACTATACTCCTGTGCTTTAGTACTTTAATAACGAAACTTTATATAAATTTCCATTATTTTAGCCATAAATGATTCAGATGACTTGACCTAAAAATATCCAAAAACGCCTTTTCTGAATATTGACTTGATACTATCATTCTTTTAGACTCATGACAGTATTATAATACATAAATTTACTTTGAATAGTTATCCAAAGTAACAGCAAGAGAAAAATTCCTTAAACACTACCATAGAATTACAAAACAAATAAACAAACAAAACCAAAACAACACCCCCCCCCAAAAAAAAAAACAAAACACAAAACCAAAAAACCTCACAACCCACTCAATTTAATAATACTACTTCTTTCTCAAAACTGTTTAAGATCCCCCATTGGCTACTAATACATTGGGGATATGTTATGAATGGGTTATTAATTATGCAGTATGAAACATTAATAAATTATTATTAATAATAATTTTTTCTTAACTTATTTACAGGGTCTTTAAGCTCGATTATACATATAGANTTACACAGCAAAGCTGGTTTGAAACTGCAACAAGGTTTCCTGGTCCCCTAGGCAAAGCTTGGCTAGACAAAGCAAAGAATGGCATAGCAAAGGCAAGATAAGGCAAGACAAAAATGAGGCAAGACACGATGAAGTTGTTTACAACTTCACTCATATTTATCAGTTCTCTGAGTTTGATGGCTCCATTTGGCCACAAAGGTTCACCAATCAAAATGGCACTTTGCCAAAACTAACCATATTAGAAGAAGACAGAGCTTGCTTTACTCAAATTTGGGAAAGCACAGGATATGAACATGAGGAAAACTAGTTTGAGCAAGTCAGGACCTCAGACTTGGTGTCTCCAGGCCTATGCCTTCTTTCCTGCATTGCTCCCCACTCCAACAGAGGGGAAGGAAGAGCAGGGGATCATGCTGGACAAGCCAGGACACATATTAGGCCTATTTCAGCCTTTCACAACAGGATATTTCAGCATCTTCACATAACATCAGCCTACCTCCTTCCAGATGCAAGATATTCATACCAGACTTTCATCTTTCCACAGTTACACTGCTGTTTTAGCTAATAATGGGCTATATCCACCATGTAATATCTATCTTATTACTAGCATCAATCTATTTCAGGTGCCCCTTTGGTTCCCACTAAATGTAATTCAGGACATAACACCTGATGCCTATACCACACTCCAATGAAAATAAGTCAAATAGTGACTTGCAACGTATTGGATAAAACAACTTTAGTTTACAATCATTTCCTCCACCATTTTTAGAAACTGTTACTAGATCTTACATTCTACTTGCATAAGTGTCCCAAACTGGGCTTCCCATAGCAATGCAAGGGTTTAACATACATTACAAATATGTGCTTAACCAATCACTCATCATGTCCTCCAAATGATCTAGTAGTGTATATTGGACTTCTATCAGAAACTTCTCTCCCAGCTTTCGCAATTTTAGTCTGTTGATTCAAACAGATTCAAGATCTTGTGGTATCAATAACTGTAATGGCAAGTAACAGTATCTGCTATTAAAAGGGCTACACTCTCTGAAGTTTTTCTGTGGTCCTTTTATTAGTTGCAGCTATTAATTAGCAACATTGAAATAATTTGATTGTTGTATGTTAAGAAAAGAACTACGTAAAGTTGTGAGAGACATGGAACTGCTATAAAACATAACTGCGTTCAATTAGATTAATGAGGTTAGACTTGCACTCGGGAAAACAGTAAGGCTTGTGAGGTGATGGGAATTGCACAAAAAGATAAGAGAGTCATACAAATATGTTAAGCAAGAGATCGTTTAAATTTTATCTCTGTACAGAAAAACTCATCTGAGTTACTGAAACATGAGAACCAAGGTCAGGGAAAAACTGACAGCTTACTGGAAGGAAAGAGTAGAAATGAGACAGACCAAACTTCAAAGGATGAGCTGGTGCAGGAAAGAGCACTGCTACTTACTGCACCATCTCAGTCTTCCTACACAGAATGTAAGAGGCATTTTAACAGGATTTACTTGACATACTACTGAATTCCACCAAAATGCCAAGGATTTTCAACTATATTTTTTACAGTGCTGTACCATGTATAAAATCTGATTTCATAGCCCTTTTTTTTCCATAAAGATTTAATACCTAACTAATCAAAGCAGTCCACTGAGGAAGTCCCTGTTCATCAATATTTGACTTATAGACAGCATCTTTATTTAAAAAAAAAGCTCTCTGTAGGAGGAACTGTAGTCAGCAAAAATGTTACTGGAAATACACATGCATGTTCTTTTATCCAGGGAAAACCCAACATATTTAGTTTTCTTAGCCAAATGTTATTCTTATTTATAGAGAAAATGCATATTAACATTCTTTTTACATACAGTATGATCACGTAAATGCCAATGCATATTTGTGGTAATTAACAGACAAGCCATGAATGAAGAATTACAATAGTTGCTAACAGGTGTTTTACCTCACTACAGCTACTTCTGAGAACTGAAGATCTTTTACTTTCTTATTTTCTACTTTTTGGACAAAGATGTTATTATAGAAATAGGCAAAATATTGATAGCACAGACCCTTGTTTATCTCAGTTGTCTATAGTTTGTATTGCGGTTTATTCAATGAAATCATTCCAAAATTTATACCAGATGAATGGAGACTGAATTGCATCTCTCTGCCACCAATTACATAGGAGTATTTAACTAAAAAGAAAAATAGGTAATGCATCGTATTAATCCAGACTTTCCCACACTCAGACAAAAAATAAGGATGCAGCTGTGGAAAGAACTCTCATTTCTTCCTTATTCTGTATTAGAGGAAAGCACATTTCACTCGCTTAAGAAGAGGCAAGATAATACTGAACCACAGGACACTCTGATCAGCCTTATACCTCTTTCCCAAGGGTTATGAAACAAGGCAAAATGAAGATTTTTCATTGAAATGAATCAACATTTTCAACTTAAATATATTTGAATTTTTTTAATTTAGGTTTCTAAAGTGCATTTAATATTTTCAGTCTTTTCTCATAATCAAGTTGATGTGAAAAAGCACATGTGGAAAATGAGCTAATTCACAGTAATCAAGAGGTACAAATTATTTGCTTAAACATGTTGGAATTTTTCACTTTTTTTTTCCTTCAGTGATTTGCTATACAACTAAGCATTTCTCTCTTGGGAACAAGCACATTGGCAGTCAAATACAAAAAGATGACTAATACAAATTATTGAAGTCTTTGGAAGACTAGGAGAGAGACCTACGGCCATTGTCTCTTTCTTCCTGTTTACATCAGTTTGGAGCAAACACCAGGCCAGTGCCAGAACTTTAACGATAGTTCAAGAACAGGGAATACCTTACTTAATCTTTTAGATTATGCTTCCACTCACCTTTATTTAGGTGAACACTCAAAAATAAATTAAAACTCAAACCTTCACAAATGTTGTGAACTCTTCTACTTTATCCTTGTTAAACAGCAGCTTCTTCTGTACAGTTTCCAAAGCTTGTTCACTCTGTTTAGCCAAATCACACAGTTGTTGAGATGCAGTAGTCTCAAGTTTAGCTATGGCACATTCAGACTCAATGATTTTGTTCTCTAGATTGGTAAGCTTGAGATCCTGAAATACAGCCACAGAAAATAGCATTGATACGATAAAAGCTGATAGGTAGGTATGGCAGACCACAGGCAAACGAAGTAACCTCCCTGCCATCACAGAACATTCTTCTTGGAAGACATAAAATGTAATTTCATGGGGAAAAATGTAATTTCACTTTCAGTCATTATATCCACATTTCGGCATCTAAATTTTGGTGATGTGACTGAATTAAATCAGAGGAAAATGTTACTATTACTCTGATCAGTTTTCCTTTTCTCTATTTAAAAAGTCCAAGTTGATGGCCTTGCAACTTTTCATTTAAAACTGATGTGTGAAAAAATTCTGCAATGGAGCCAACACAACTCTAAAATACCTTTTTTTCCAATTCATCTTTAGCCTTGTGGTACATCTGCTCATACTCAGACTTCTCTTTTGTAGCCTCATTGAGTCTTTGTTTCAGTGAGTCAATGAAAGTTTTTTTATTCAAACAGTCTTCAGCAAGTGACTTTACCTGAAACAAGGAAAGAACAAGAGTAGTTGACTATTAAGATACAAAATTTAAAAATTAAAATCAAATTTAAACTGTTTGCCTGTATTATATAAATTATTTGATTAAAGCAACTTTTTATGAAATTAGCCTTTAATGAACAGTATGCACAGGATCATGTTACATAAAGTTTTGACTTGCATGAAGTGTGAAGAAAAACTCTTAATTTGTGAGATTCATTTAGATATACGTAATACTCTTAAAAAATGGAGGAATCTTTTTAAAAAGGGAGAAAACCACACCTTCCACTCATTTCTTCTATCAGAGGTAATAATCAGAGCTGAGAAAATTATGACTGTCTACAACTTGATAGTCTGTAAAGCCTCTTAGATATTTATCATGTTGCCATACAATGCAAACACTGATCTAGAGTAAAATGAAATAATGCAATGCTCCTAGAAAATCGTTCCACTCTCCTGGCAATATTAATCACAAAGTTTTCCAGACAATATCAAATAACAAGGAATTTCTTTGATCTTCTGCTGTAAAATTTTTCACATGGAATAATCAGATTAACATACAGAATTTGATTCTCTGGAATTTGGGAAATGCAGTGCTCAAAATATAAAGCAGCATTGAAATACATCATTCCCTTCTACATCTTTTGTCTAAAACCAAACCCAGATATTTCTAATTTCATACTTTAGTTTCCTCGCTTATGATTTCACTCTTCAGCTGTGTATTTCTTAATAATACCTTATCCTTGCATGGAGGGTAAGACAGTAGCTCTCTCTAGAGCTGAAAGTGCTATATAACTGCAAGCAGAGATAGTGCTTATAATATTCAGCAACCATTCACATTCTAGGAGAACAATACCACAATGGAAAAATTGTTTATTTCTGTTTTGGGGATACAGAATAACTGTATATCCTCACAGACAACCAAATGTCACAATCTTTTTTAGTATTAGAGACCAAAGTGCAATATATTAGTTGGATAATATAGAAATATGCCAAATCACATACAACTTCTCCTAGATTCAGTGAAATTGTCCTAGAAATTTGTAGAAAAAAATAATTTGCTATAGAAATTAAATTCTATCTACACAGAATTATTTTAACTTAACTGTGAATCATTCATAAAGTTGCAGTAGAAAACAGATCAACACATTAAAGCATACATCTACTATAGCCAGGAGAGGTGCATGGAGTTCATCGGCATATCTCACGTAAAATCACCCTTGTTTCAGGTTGACTGTATTTTATGAGCTTACAGTGTATAAAACTAAATCTCACTACTACGGCATATCCTTACAACTCAGCGGTCCGAACACTTTAATATTTAATTATACCTCTTACGAACATACAGTAAATTATGCTGAATCTATCCAAGTTATCACCATATACTTATTTCAAGTAAACTATACTGGAGGCAGTTATACCCTTAAATTAACTGCATGCTGTTTGCTTACAGCAATATATTGATTTAGTATGCACAGCATGCTGAAATAACTTCTGTAAATCCACCGGTATTTGTTTTTCTTAACACTTTCAATATTAAGAAAGAACTACCTTTCTCTCAAGACTTTCTAACGCATCATTAGAGGTTGTCTCATTTTGTTGACTTGCGTTTAGACGAGACCTTAAGTCTTCTATGAAATGCCTTTTCGTATTAAGATCCCTCTCCAATCGAGAAATCCTAGAAGGGAAGAAGTCATGCTGCATGTCACTGTTAGAAAATATATGCATTTTCTTAATATGTAAGTAATACTTAATATGTAAGTATTTTAAACAACCAAAAATTATAAATGCAATAGACAAACTATCATTCCTATAGCTTTAGAACATTTTTTAAAGTGAAAGTTGATGCAGTTCTTGCAATTTACCCTAGTCTCAACAATTAAAACAAATTTCAAATCTTTTCTGAAACAGACCTATTTCTCTATATGCAGTTTATTTCTGATTTGCTTTTTGCTGTGGTTTATGTTTCAAGTTGTCTGATCTAGAGTCATAAAAAATATTCTTAAACAATCATTTAAAAAAGGGCAAAATAACTGTGAACATGAAATTTAATAAATCAAGTTTCTTTGATGTCTCAAGCAGGTACTATTCAAACACTATTTTGCACAAAATTATTTTCAAAAGAAAGTGAAAGGGGGAAGTTTCCTTTTATCCAACTGAACAATTTGCAGAAATACATCAAAGACCTCTACCCTTGTAAATATGTCAGATAAAACAATAATTACTAAAACCTGCAAAAGCTAGCTTTCACTCCCCAAAACAGAAACTCTCATGAACTACGACACAATCTCTGTTTATGCCTCATACAATGCTTCCATCTTTATGATACAAATTAATATTTTAAATACTTAGAAGTAACACCTGATTACGTTCAGACTTACTTTTTATTTTATGGAATCAAAATGCGTGTTGGCAATGTGTTCAGGAATAAAGAAAGCATTGTAGATACTATGAAAATAACACCAGGAAAACAATGTATATTACATTTCCCCTCATCTATTTCACATCCATAATATTACACTATTTTGGTGATTATATATTACAGTTTATGAAAAATAGTATCCTTTTTTGTAAAAGGGAAGCATGACAACAAATAATTCTATTTTAAATTTAAGTACTATGGTGGAAAAAATCACTTTCACATTGAAATAAAATATACATAACCTAGACAATTAAACCACATTAAGAGTTTTCCATTTTTCAAATTAAACAATTTTGGAAAAGCAAACTGCATTCTTTCAACGAAAAGAAAATAAAGAATTTAGAATCGTTAGAGGAGTTAAACCCTGGGCCAGGTAAGAAATTCACAGCTATATCAGTAGTTTTATCTTGACATAGTAACATAATTCAAGAATAGTATCATTGTCAGTTAAAGTAGGTAGAATAAAAACCTTAGTTGTATGCTTCCCAGCAATACATGTGAATTTCAAATCCTAATCAATTCAAATAAAAACAAATACAACTGTCCTTTTGAACTCTTTATGAATATGAATAGATATTTAATCTCGTTTAAGCATCTGAACCTTGACATGTCTCTTAGCCCTTAGGCAAAGAATTACTGTATTTGAAAGACTGTATTTAACAGTGGTGAGGAATTCATTTAGGCTTAAATCAAGGACAATACAGACTTCTTCAGAGTCCGAGTTTTGATTTAAGGTATGCTTATTGTAATACAGATATTGTAGCAAGCTAATACTCATAGTTTTAAACAAAACATATTTTTAGCATGTGCTGCTCCAGTTTCTGAAAAAACAAACAAACAAACAAACAAACAAAAAACCTAAGTCTGCAAGCTTGCAAGAAAAAGAATAAAACATGATCTTAAAAATCTAATCTAAAATGGTTCATACTGTAAGAATTATACAGCTGCCACCGGGTGGCACCAAACACAACAGATAGAAGAGTGAACGTACTTAGCTTGCCGTTCCCGAATCCGTTCTTCTTTTTCCTGGACTTCTTTTTTTAGTGACTTAATGGTGGTCAGTTGCTTAGTGATTTCATTATTCGAATTCTATATTGAAACATATTAAAGAATAAACAAGGTAGACCGACTATTACAACATTCAGTAAATTAATTTTAAATAATGGACCATGTAAGCTTCCACCTATTTTATTAATGATCTCAAAAATTAATTGGTTAAAAAAAAAAAAAAAGAAAAAAAAAAAAAGTCTTAAGCAGAAGTACATTCCTTGTCAAATACTGTCAAATTCAGTACTTTTACACCACTCTAATAATGCGTGATTAATAGATGTTTCCCAGGATACCTACAAGCCCAATGCACTTATCAGGATCACATTTTCTCTTTGCATAGCATGGTCAGATGAAAAGGTAACAGGAAAGACAGAAATAAAATTGGTTCTGTATTTGAACTACATCCTTGAATGGCACAGTTCTACAGCACAAGGGACCTAGATCTAGAGAGCAACAATTTCCAATAATCTCTTTCATACTGTGCATTTAGAAATATAAGACAATCTACCAGAGCAGTTGGTTTTGTGTCCCTTGAAACTCAGTGCACAAGATAAAGACATTTCCATTTGGCCATACAAGCACAAATCCTGCATTTCAGTAACAGAAAGGTATGATCTTAACTTTCAGGCATGTGTAATTAAAGTGAAGGAGGATGACATAGTTGTTGGCTTTTTACTCATTATGTATAAGTGATCAGACGTGTTGTAAACAAAGACAGTTCAGGAGAATTTCTTTGCTCGGTGCAGACTTGTAAGGCCTATTAACATTAATGAGAGTATTGTACACAACTCTCTGCATCGCAAAGGGAGTATACATTCTTGTGTGCATAGTTAGATGTAAAATATTGTTCTTAATAACTTGTCTAGTCTATTTACTATTATTATAATGTGAAGTATAACCAGAAAACTGTTAAAATAATGCATACTAGCAAAATATTCCCACTTTTCCTGAGACTTGTTTTTGAGCATGAGCTTCATGCACATGCTCAGTCAGACACGCTTACAGTATTTTGTTTCCAAATTCAACACCCACACTTAAGACATTTCTTCTGGTTGGCACAGACACAAGGAGTCATTATGTACAGCATAAATAAAAACTGTGAAGATAGCTCTGAGAGAAAAAAATTAACTAACAAGCCCTAAGTAACAAACTTTGACATTTTGAAATATTAGGAAAAGGCATTTGCCGCTTTCTTTTACAAACATTTAAGATAATAACTTTGTATCTTCTTTTAAACTCTGCTAGATACCCTGGAACAATACTAAAAAACTTTTGCCAACTTCTGCTAAAAATGACTTGCCAGACTTAATTTTTAAAAAGATCATTCATCAAAATATTTAGGTCAAAATAAGGCTAACAATTTTTGTAACTTCAGTTAAGAAGCTTTTGAGGCCCTTCTAGTCAGAACTCTCATCCAGTTCAGTAACCAGCAAATCTACTCTACTAATCTGGATTTGAGGTCACAGATTATGCTTATTCTAAATGTAGTTTGGATAAATGGTTAATTTTTTACATTAAAAATGTAATACATCTTTCAGATGGAGTTAGAAGTCATGCTAGTATTTCTGACATCCGATTTATATATGCTTACTAAACATTTCCTCTGCTGCAGAAACAAAACAAAAACGCCCTTTGCTTTTTCAGCAATGTATTTTGCAGTTCACATCACAGACAAAGCAGGCTTCTAATATGAGCATTAATCTTAAGAATATTTTACCAAAAAAACCCAAACCCCTAATTTTTTAGTTTTTCTTACTTTCATAGATCAATTTACTAATCAGTTTCTAGATAATGAGGACACTAATCTGAAAGGAACAACCATAATTAGCAGAAATTACCATTTGCCAGCAACAAAAGCAGATCAGTCAACCTCAAATCTAAAATCAACACTCAAGAAGTCAGAGTATATGATTTCAAGAGTATGCAATTTCAAGATATCTTTCGCATAATTAAAGTAGATCAAATTATGTGCTTTTTCATGGCTACACCCTTCTCGCCTCTCTTTATCAATGTGGTCTACCTTTACTAATACCTGAATTTAGATCCAGGTATTAGGTTATGCATCCACTGTGCTATAGCCAAAACCTGTTACAACCATGATTATTATTCACAGCTAAAGGGTCTCAGTACTACTACGTCTCAGGTGCTAGTACAGTTAATCTAGTATTGGGAGTCTGAGCCAGCTGTGTCACCAATGTAACATGGCCCTTTGTCCTAGCTGATCCGTTGGCAGCTGGCTTGCTAGTTTGCTGTTTCTTTTACCAGCAAGAAGCCATACCATTTTGACCTTTTCTCTTTCCTCATCTATTAATCACAAAATGATGGGAAAAAAAAAACAACCAACAACGTCAAGACATTCTGTTGCATATATATGTCCTTCTTTGAGAGGAAGATTTAATACATATTTGAGCCAGACCACCTACTGAGAAAACTCTGTTCAATGCAGTCCAGCATTTACATCACTCATGTTACAGAATCACTAGAGACTTAAGAAATACTATCATCATCAAGTTGATATTTTCCTACCAGATAACCTACAAATATAGAAATTAAAAAAAAAAAGAAAAAAAAGATGTCTCCTTGACAACTAGAATAGTAGTGACATAGAGGTAATATAACACTGCTGTATTACATAAACTGCCCTCATCAGCTCAAATTCTGTGCTCCCTTTTCACAGATACCTATTGCTTACGTCCTTCTTTAAGGAAATAAGGAATCCACAGAATTCTCATTAAAGTAATTCCACAGCACTTTCCAACAAGATGCATTTAATCATCATAATCATCATAACTGAAAATGCACCTAGCCTCTATCTCGCATATTTGATCTGCAAAAATTGTTTTAATTGTAACTTTTATTTCTGCTGTTTATGCCTATATTTCTACTTAACATCAAAGGCTGTCTAAAACTTAAGCTGATAATCACCATCTGAGATAAATAAATGTTACTCAAATGTAAGTATACATATATCTGCTTGACCCAGTTATGAAATGTCCTGGCTTAGCACATGTTGCTCTCACAAGCTCCCTTCTCTGTACACATATGGGAGGGAAAGTAACATAAAAAAAAGCCTCTGCATTTAGATAAAGAGAACTCAATGACATGATAAGATGCACCTTAGCCTATTTGCAGAAAAGTGCAGCAAAATACAGAAGCAGCAGCAGAAGCCAGTGCCCTCCCCCAACTCTCCGACCCACAGCCAGTCCAGTGGAAAAGACCCATACCCATAACTTGGAAACCAAGAATGGCAATTGGAACAAGAAGCCTCTCATATTACAGTTTGAACTTCCAGCCCCATAATATTCTGCTCCAGCCAGCACCTTCATTTTGAAGCCGGTATGACAGCAGCATGGTATTGAATATCAGCAGCAGATTCAACTCAACCCATGACATGTTCATATGTATTTTGCTTAGCACTGTATAATCTGTTCTATCACCTTTAGTTTGCACTGCAGCTGTCTCATCTCTAAATCAACGTTCTTTGAAGGAGCGAGTGTGGCTTCACTCTTGCTAGCAGTTTGAGACAGATGTTCTCTCAACTTCAATTTTCTTTGTAAATCTTCCTTCTCCTGTTGCCAGTTGGCCAATTTGGAGGTCAACAACTGTTTTAGAAACTGAAAAAAACAATCACAATTGCATCCTAAAAAATATTTCTGCTTCATTGTATGAGGTGTTTTTCTGATTCAGAAATCAAGAGGAACGTAACAGTATATATTATCTGCAATTACATTGTAGAGCTGTTGGCTGAATCCTCTAGACCCCAAGACTAATTCCAGCAGGAAAGAGAAGTCAACTAACATTATATACAAGAAAGTTCTTTAAAAGGCAATTCTGACCATATACATTGCTATTTTTACCACGACAGGCAAAAATTAATCATACAAAACTGTAACTGTAGCTGCTCTTGAAGCCTCTTTATATAGAGCCTCTCTAGGATTCAACAATTTTTTCTACACAGAACATCAACTAATATCAAGGCATCTCAGAAATCAATGCATATTAAAGGTGGTTAAATGTCAAATCTGTTTTAGTGGTGACTGCTGTAAACTCACTTGAATTGCTGTGTTGACACCTGCTATAAAACATTTAGCCTTGTCTTGGCTTTTGTTTTGATATTTGTAGGGTTTGTACAAGTTGAAGCAAAGTGGACCAACTGCACTAAGTATCTTCTGGTTAACTGGTCTTTACTCGTGTTATTTCTTCCCTTTCACATATATGCATCATAGCCAGAGAACCACATATTCCATAACCTTGACTCTAGGGCTGAAGTACTTAAGTGGTAAAAGCCAAGCTGGAGCAGGACAGGATAACAGATGTTAGTTGTTTATTCCACTGGGTAGGTCTTACCACCCTATACTGCAGCCAAAACACTTCTCATTTAGCAACATAAATGCTAAGTCCAATTAGCAGATGAGGCTTGTTAGGGATTTAGTTCAAATAAATAACATGCAAACAAACTCTCAGTCTTGTTGCACTTGATTGACAACTGACAAGACTCAATCTTTGTAACAATGTATTTCATGTACTCCTCTTGCAGAGGTAATCTTTTAAATAAAGTATTTGTTTTAATCTAAATAATACTGAATGCTGTTCTGCCAAAAGGGAAACTAAATAATCTTTGTGATACTGGTTAACTTTCATGAATCTGTAGTCAGCTGACAGCCACCAATGGCCTAACACCTCCCTGCTCTTTAATAGGTAACTACAGTATTATTCCAAAGAAGACTGTAATACTAGTAGTTTAACATAAAGAACAATTATACAATATAGTATTGAAATTTCTCAAATAGAAAAAAACTTCCATTGTGAAGAACCCTGTAACTCAGAAATTGATAAGAGTTTAATATTATTAGAAAAAAAGTATATACATGTGTGTATAAACACACACATTTCCATACTAATCTTTTGCAGATCACACATATAAGCAAATAAAATTACTTATGGTTATGTTTATTTACATTACGAATGACATGAGGGGGCTTGCTCTGCATTAGCTTAAAAAAAAAATCATGGACACTTGATGCACTCTGTATTTATAGTTAAAAAATCTAACAGTATTTCACAGCACTGCATTTATTAAAGCCAATTGGGAGTTTACATATGTATCTGAAAGATTTTTAATCTTTCTATTCTCTTTTGCTGTCATTATTGAACAAGAGACAAATAGTGCTAATTTTCTAATTGGCTATTCCTTAATCTGATATATTATTCTCAAAATTAACACAGTCAGACTGCTTTAATAAGCAGAAAGTCATAGTACAGAAAGATACAGCATAGAAAGAGCTAAGGATTAGGTTAATTGTTCAGTATAGCCAGTATTTCTGCATGTAGGATTTCATGATTCAGTGTCTCTATAATAAATTATTCACAAAAAGACAAGAAAAAAAATCATAAGTAGATCAATACCTCTGATTAAAATTAGAAATACCCTCATAGCTGCCCAAGATAGCTTATGACTGTCAGAAGTTTCTTAGGCTTCTGCTGCCACCAAAATGCGTCTGGTCTCAAATGCAGTGATTGCAGCAGCCATTTTCCCCAAAACTACAGCAAATATATTGAAAGAGAAAGGGCTTTCATGGGATAGTTGCCAAAGAGGACAGTACTACATTGGTTATAGAATTTACCTAAGTGAAGTAGGTACATAAATCCAGGAAAAAAACATCAGAACTAGAAGGAAGAAGTGAAAGTAGTATACAATATACATGACAAACACCTCCCAACTTGCAAAAGCAGGCCAAGACAGACACATAAATGCAATCAGAGATCCAAAGACGGTTGCCTCAACATCTCTTGAGACAATGTAAATAACATTACAGGGATAGTAATTGTATTGCGTTATTCTTCTATTTGCAACATATTGAAGGGGTCTGTGAAATTCTAGGTAAATCTATAGGATGTGAGAAACAGGCTCCCTGCCCTTGAAAGATATTTATGCCTAAATGATAGTCCTTGCCATTACTTAGAATCATAGAATCATAGAATGGTAAGGTTGGAAGGAAACCTCAAGGATCATCTAGTTCCAACCCCCTGCCATAGGCAGGGACACCTCCCACTAGTACAGGTTACTCAAGGCCTCATCCAACCTGGCCTTGAACACCTCCAGGGAGGGAGCAGCCACTTAAGATGCAGTACCTCAGCACTCACAAAGTTTTAGGCTGAATTTTTTGTTCTTTTTTGTTTTCTTAGACACAGGGCCTATTTGTGTGTGCTACTGTGAACACATATCCTGAGTGACAGAGTAAAAAAGGATTTACTCCAGGAGAAGAAGATGAAAGGTAGAATCTTTGACACCAGCTAGATCAGATTTTGGTAAAGGCATGCTGCCACTGCTCCTCTGTGATGGAACGGCCTTAGTCCACCTTCTTCAGAATGTTTTGGCTTAAGAGATGTTTATAGATTCAATACCCATCTATCTTAATCTCCTTGCTCATGCGATACACATGGCACTGTGTTCTGCTGTACACAAAACTAATGAAATCTCAGTTTCCTTGTAATCAATGTAAAACTTTCTGTGACTCAGCAGGTTTTTTTTACCATAAGCCCTCAGATCAGAAAAACAGCTATATGGAAGGTCCAGTGGATTGATGCAGGAAGCTCTTCAAATGGCCCGTTGCTCCTTGGCATCACAATAACCCTGTGAGGAGCTTCTAGATCAGCTTACATCAGTCACCCTCCTACTGCAACTGGCATTCCTACCAGTGGTGCCTGACACTGCATTGCCACTGTGGTATATGATCTCGTATATTTATAATTGCAGAATATATTATAAAGAATATATTTCTAGGAAAAAATATAAAATAGGATATAAATAATATATTCTTGAAAGCCTCTTTAAGCAATGACATAATGTAATTTCACTACTTATTTTGTAATCCAGCTATAACTGATACAAACATCCTCACATGTGTAAAATCATATTTGCTATGAATCTTCTCCCCCTAAAATCTTGGCAGACACAAAAATTATGATGGGCATAGAGAAGCATATAAGAAACCTGAAGTCAACAAATTACTTTTTGTTTCCCTAAGAAACCTTCCTACTGCAGATAATAAATTAAATTCACTATATATAAGGCTACTGTGCCAAGTTCTGTTTTAAAATCTAACACCGCTAATCTGAATTTTTAAAACAGAATGCTATTTCCTCACAGCTTTAGCTTAATCACAAAAAACACACAAGTTAAGCAACACCTGTTGCACAGATAAACCATGAAAGAACTTTTCAAAGCCCAGAAGTAGGTATTTATGATTTTGCACACTCTATCAAATGTTCATAGAACATAATGATAAACCTATTTACAATATGCAAGGAAAAATGTATTGAGTCAATCCCATTAATCTTGACCTTGTTTTGTTTTCTTGAATCAAAGCCAACCTCTTCATGATGGGTCACAGGAAAAAACAAACCAAACCAAAACATCAGATGGTATGTGTCTACATGAAAATATGAAAACATAAGCAATAGAGTAAAAAGCTGCATACTTAATGTGATCATATAAAGAAAAGGCAAATAAGTGCTCTGATTGATTACTTAGTATTCCAGATGTGAAGACAAACCATGAAACAGAAATCTTTTGTGACTTAATATCCTATCCCTAAACTGAAACAAGGGACCTAGAAAGCAAGAAAAAGTTCTAAAATGTAGTGTTATGTCTTTTATTTTTCTGAAATTTTATTAAAATCTTCTGTATCACTGAGTTAGGATTTTTTAACCCAAATGCAGTTATCAGCAGCTGACTGTTTCACGAAATGTCAAGTAAGTGAAGGTAATATAGAGGACTTTTTGCCAGCGCTTTAGCTAGTTGTTAGACTTCAGTAGCCTTTAGAGACCATTAAGTACCCTTTGGCTAATTGGCCAATGGTAGATTAATCCTCTTTTTATTCTAGCAGTACTATTTTAACACCCTTTGCACTCTGTCAGTGTAGTATCTGAATGACAAAATAATATTGTGCATGAATAATAAGCAGAAAAGTTAAATTAACATTTCATGTTTCACATGCAATATCCATGTGTCAGTGAAAAAAAACCCTCTTTTAAAGCCACTGACATTCAACTTTTAAAAACAATCTTATGTTGACATCTTACTGAAGTGAATCTTCCTAATTACTGCTAATTGCCTATCAAGAAAAAAAAATTTCCTTGAAGTGCAGTTGTCTAGTATAGATGAACACAGCTCCGACGTGCATAGTAAAGACAAGCATGACACTTGAGGTGTGCTACATTATTATGAGGTCATACTAACTATGGTTTGCAATGTACAAAGCAGCTTTTAAGGATGTTTAAGGAACTGAAAATGTCAATCTCCCATGAAGTGTTTAAATTAGTTCCCAGCAGAGAAATACAGATATCAGCATGCAGATAAGAGGTATATTTCTCATCTCAAGTATTTTATTAAAGAAAGAACCATAGTTGGCCTATTGATAATGTTACGGTAACACAACTGCACTTCATCAACTGTATAAAGGCAACATTTACACTATAACCTACAGAATGGCCCTTTCACACATACAAATTATAAATTCAGGTTTTATTGGCAGTACAGTTGTAATCACTAACAAAGACCCTTATCAAAGTCTTTGAATGTCATCTTAATCACATGCTAGTACTGATCAAAGTAATGACCATTTAAAAAGGCCTATTTGCGGAATACCACTTTATAAACAAATGTTTTACTTGTAACTGTAATTCAAGTTATTCTGTAACTAATTTATAGCTAAAACTGTTCTATTAATTCTAAAGCCTAGTATGACAACATCTGAAATAATATATTATTTCTTATAAATCTTATGAAATAATAAAAAAATAAAATCAATAACATCACAGTGGATAAGTCTATTTAAATTTTATTTCCTGTATTGTTTTTGTAAAGAATGCTAAAACAAGAGATCAAGACCACAACACATCTATGTGTAAGTGAACTGATGTAATAACTCTCAGAGAAAATAATCTGCTGTTACAAACACCGACAAGCCTGAATACAGAATTGTACATTTTGGCAACTCTCTCTTTCCTTTTTTTTTTTTTTTTCAAATAAATTATGGAAGATGGGAAAAAAATAATACAGGTAACAATTTTTAGTATGATGAAAATGCTTCTGAAACACGTCATCTGTATAACAATAACACGAGCTCAAAGATAAGGGGTTTGACCTGCAGCAATTCTGTTTCAGCTTTTATTTTCTCATACTCTGTACAACTAAACATTGCTGTATCCCATGCTAAATTTCTGTACCTACTAAGAACATTACCTAGCTTCCGCACTGAAGCTGACGTAGCACTGTTTCTATTCTTGCAAATTTTGAAGGCATATTAAGAACTGTTAACTATGTATGTAACATTAACTACATAGTTTCACTATGATGAATTATATGACCATAACTATGTGCCTTTAATTTTTGTAGGAACTGAGATGCAAACTGCCTGAATATACAGATGTGCAGAACCTTGCCTATAAGGCTTTTTCTGGGTAAAAATTACATAGCTTAAAAAAAATTCATATTTCTTAAAAAGAAGAAACATTTAAGATTACAGCATTTTACAATGTATCTCACATACTTATTTTAACTTATGTGTAGTATTAATATTTACACAGACACAACATGATACATTAAAATAAATTTTACTGGAAATAAATTAAAAATTAAAATATAACCAGAGATATTTCACAAACACTTTGTCAAGTCAGTTGTGGATAAGCGGATGAAGTCCCAAACCAATGTTTCCATATACCCAGCGTTGCTACTTAAACAAAATCATGCTGACTTGAGTATTCCAACACCTAACATGGCTGTGCACGCTAAATATTGCTATATACACGCAAAGATTTCCACCTGATGTGTAAAATCTGCCCCAAGATTTCCACACAGTTGTACTTACTATAGAATTTTCAATATATGACATGGAATTCATGCAATCTTCTATAGCTAGGGCCAGATTTTACTGCATTATTTACACAAGATTTATGTGATTTTCATCAAACATGAGAGATGGGGCAAACTCATAAGGCTAGAAATTTGAATTTTTCATCTAGGGTCAGGGATAGTGCTTGCCATATTCCCCCTGCTTAATCTTAACACATCTAAGCACTGCAAATGAACTACTTGCATGAGAGCCAGTCAGGGAATTTCACAAACCCTACAACTCATTACAAATTTAACAGCAGCAATACTAAGTATTCATATGTTTCAGATAACACATACAAATATGCTGCACTAAAACTCATAAGGGGAAAAAATTAATAATGCTTCCATCTGTTTTCCACATAGCTCACATAAAATACAGAGAAACCAAAATGAAACTGCTATTTAAAAGACTGTTTTAAAACTTTCTTTTAATTTATCCACTTATTTCCAAAGCAGACAGCTTTATAGCTTTAAAAATTAAAATTATTTTAAAAAGAATATATAAGGAAGAAAGCAACAAAACAGTTGAAAGAATGGTGAAATATTAATTTAACCTCTTCTCATTTCCATCTGTTTTAGAGAGAGAACCATTTTCTATTGAAATACTTCTGCATCTCAACCATATGTGGGCAGGAATTTCACACTTGTGGGGAAAGCTGTTCCATATTCCATGCTCTGGCCACCTCTTTATATATTGTTTTTGTTTGCTTAAAATGTTAAAGACCATTTTCTGTCAACTTAGAGAAAACATCTAAAAGATACAAAGGTTTGAGGAAGTAATAAAATATTCTCAGATCAAAATTACAAAAAACTTTATGTACATCACAGCTATTCTCAGAGATAAGTTGCAATATTTATGGAACAAAATTTATAAAGGTAACCCTAGATTTAATTTTATACAATTACTTAAACATCTCATTTGTAACTGCTTCAAACATCAACAAAAGATAATGTCCTCAGAACATTTTTTTATTTTTTTATCCAAACTGATGCATAAAAGCAAAACACTTATAGTACACTGTGTCAACAAATTTCATTACTGGTAATGTTACATTTTGTTATAGGCCAGGGCAAAAATATGAATATGTAACAGAGTTTTTTTTTTTTTTTAAAAAAAAGGCAAAAATCTCGGAATTTTTCTAGTCACACAAAGATGATACTATACAAATACTATTGTATTACATACATTTCTATGTAAAAAATAAAGGCATATTGCTAACCACTTCTGAGTTACTAGACACTTCTGAAAGGGATGAAGAAACTGATGACAGACATTGTGAGGAGCATGCAAAGACAGGGGTATTTTTCAAAATAATGAGTCACTTTTAAATATTACTATTACAATGATCTGCATATAAATTAATGTGGTAATTCATCCCTGGATTCTTGTAAATGAACCTCCGTAGTGTTATTCTTTAATACAGAATTTATGTTATCATGGGAACCCTTGCTAAAATTGCAGGAATAAATGAACAGTTTAGGGTACTGTGTACCCTACAGTACATGAAACAGCTGAAGTGACAGACCATCACAGCAGAAGTCATGTTTCCAGCCTAATGTATAAAATGAAATACAACTCCCTTTTACCATGATGATCATCAATACTATAGTTCCTTTGGACAACTCACTATTTTCATATACTTGAAAAGTTTGTGGATAACATTGTAGTTGCCTAATCCCTGCAATTCAATGTCCCAGTTTGAACCAGACCTAACAGCTGCTGTCTCTTAGTACTTCCCTCATTCTTTCCTGCTTGTTTGGCTAAGTATAGACAGTGTCACACGTCTCTCTTTGGTGTACGTTATACCCTAAAGAGCAGAGGATTACCTTTGAGTCAATGAATGAACAGCTCATTGTGAACAGGCAGCCCAGTTAATAAATCCTTTTCGAGTTCCTCTGAATCTTGTGAGATAAGGCTAGTCATAGAATCATAGAATCAGGCTGGAAAAGACCTTTAAGATCATCAAGTCCAGCTGTAAACATAATACTGTCAAGCTGTCCACCTTAGTAGTAGAACCAGTGCCAGGGAAGGTTGTAGAATACATCACCCCAAGTGTCATCACAAGATGTGCCACAAGATGCACCACACATGCAAGATGTAATGGGTGAAGGAACTTCCCCCCCAGTTAGAATTTACTGGACCAGCTCAGATGGATTGGAAGTAAGATAAAGCCATATTTACAGCAAAGCTAAATTTACGAGCATATATATACAATATATTTACATGTATTTTACAATTACATACAGTTTAGAAATAACACAGTAATCCAATCTCCCCTCCTAGACAAACAAAAGAAGCCCAGAAGGGGCAAAATGCCACCTTCTCTCTCACAGACAGAAAACAAACAGCAAAGCCTACTTGTTATCTGTTAGTGGAAGACATTAGAGCAAAGAAGTGACGGGACAAAGCGCCTGAAGCAAAAGAGTGACAAATTGTGTATATACTGGCTTTTTATCACTTTTATTATTTTATTTTAACAACCAATGAGCTAATTTTTTTTATTAGAATATTC
>WBNM01045956.1:0-10543 GCA_013399055.1 Ramphastos sulfuratus
CCTCCCTGGCCAGCCTGCTCCAACACCCAGTGATCCTTTGACTGAAGAACTTCAGGTCCAAGCTAACCCTCCCCTGGCACAGCAGCTCACCGAGGTGGGAGAGCTGGTGGTCAAAACCTGCCCAGGGTCCCTATCTTGGCACTGTCCCATCCCAGCCGAGCTGGGATGCCCTATTTGGGACATGCCCCTTCCCCCTCCCCCAGACGGGGTCCATCCCATCGCTTACCGGCGGGCGCAGGAGAGCTCCCACGGCGGCTGGCAAACTGCTTTGGTGGGATGGGGGAGGCAGCCCCCGGGGCTGAAGGATCTCCAGGGGCTGAAGGTGGCTCCTTGGGCAGGCGCAGGGCTCCCACGGCAGCCAAAATGCCCCGGTAAATCCTGGCGAGCCCCTCTGCAAGCAGCAGGGGGTTAAAGGAACGGGACTCTCGTTGCCGATTCATCCATCCATCGTCCTTACCTGCCGGCGGGAGGGTGGCACCCGTGCCAGGGCCACAGCCCGGGCTCCTAGCAGGATAAGGACATCTCCTTCTTCACCGAAAGAGCCTCGCTACCAGAGGCAGCGGATCCCAAAGTGCGTTTTGGGTGATGATTGCTGCTTTGGGTGATGATGCTCTGGGTGATGATGCTTTAAGTGACGATGCTTTGAGCGATGCTCTTCAGGATTGGCGCTTTGCAGCTCTCTGCCAGCTGCCTTTGGCTCCCCTTGGCAGGGAGACTGGGAGGAGAGAGCTTCTCCTCAAAACCCCTTCCAGCCTAGGTCCGAGCCAGCTGCAGGATCAGCAGCACGATCCCTTCGGATCCCCCCTTCCCCAAAGAGCAGCTTGGCAGAGCTTTAGCATCAAGAGGCTCTTTCCAGGACACTTTATGACTGCAGTTCCATAAATCTTCAGGAGGCAGCAAGGCTGAGCCGGGGCCGTGCAAGCGGCAGCAGCAGTTAGCGGAGCATGAAAAATCAGGCAAGAAAGGAACTATCCAAAAAGGGGTGAGGGGAGGGGAAGCTGAAAGAGCATTTGGGGAGAAAAGGAACGGAAAGAAACAAAACCCCTCGGAGCGCTGCGGCTCCCCCGCACTCGGCCATTAGAGGCAGTGGCAAGAGCGGGATGCTCCCGACCGCTGCGGCTGCAGCACTGCCAGCCCCGCTGCTTGCACAGCACCCAAAGAGGCTGCCCAGCACCCAGAGCCCTGCTCGGCGCTAACCCTTTCCTCGCCGTGCTGCTGGAGCAAGAGAGATGGGTGGGAAGGGGCAGGGAGAAGCTGCGCCGATCCTTCTCCTCCCCGCGCTTAACTCCTGTTGTGCCGCACAAAGAGGGACTCCAGGAAGCAGAGAAGCAGGAAGGTTGGAAAAGAGCTCGAAGGTCATAGAATCGTGGGATTGTTTGGGTTGGAAAAGCCCTCTAAGGTCACCCAGTCCAACCATCAACCCAACACCACCATACTCACTAAACCACATCCCCATGGGCACACATTCCCTGACCACCTCCAGGGATCCTTGACTCCTTCCCTGGGCAGCCTGTTCCAATCCCTGACCACTCTTGCAGGACACAAATTGGTCCTCACAACCAACCTAACCCTCCCCTGGCACAATTTCAGGCTCTTTCCTCTCACTTTATTCTCTGAAGAGACCAACTCCCACCCCCTCACCCAGTCCAACCTTCAACCCAACACCCCCATGCCCACTAAATCATGCCCCAAAGTGCCATGGCTGCAGAACAGAGCAGAACCTCAATTTTTTTACCCCCTCCAACCCTTTCATCCAAGCTGGGACCTGCTTGGGGTAAAGAGACGTTGCTGCCCAGGAAGGTCCCTGCCCTGCCATGCTCTGTTTGCACTCATTTTGGGATGGGGGCACCATGATCAAAATGCCCTCTGGGACCTGCCCCAAGCTCCCACCTCACCCCCTTGGCATGGCCAGGAAACACAGGCAGAAAGCCCTGGGAGCTGTGCTGGTGTTCTGCTGGCCCAAGCTGTGCCCAGGAGCAGTGACAAAGCAGCTGACAGGAGGGGGGGGGTGGGGGGGGGATACAGATGCCCTTCACCCATGCCACTGCCACGTGCTGAGTGGGTCCAGCCATCACCAGGGCTTTAGGGCAGCCAGACCTGTTTGTGCCAACCCAACCCATGGGGAAATGCGAGGGCTGAGCCCCTGGGATGGGGATGCCCCAATCCCATAGGGATGCCAGGAATGGGGCAGAGCCAGGATGCATCCCAGCATGTGGGTATTGAGCTGAGGGCATCTGCACACACTCCTCATCCCTAGGGCAGTGCCAGGTGAGCACTATGGGGAGTGAGAGCTGCTGGGTGGTTGGGATGAAGCTTCCCAACCATCCTCTTGCTCCTGGGCTGATGGAGACTCAGCACCAAACCACCTGGGAAAAGCCAGGTGATGCCAAGGCTGCCCACAAGGAACCATCAAGCCATTAACATCCACCCCAGGACAAACCTCCCCTGTGCCCATGCTGTGCCTGGTAGCCCCCAGGGGGGTTGCAGCTCTCCCATCTCCTCTCTATATCCCTCAGGGTCCCCCCCACAGCAGCAGGCTCCCCACCAAGCCTTTCACTCCCAAATTCAACTGGAACCAAGGGAAAAAAAAACACCAAACCCCATCCAGCAACCTTTCCCTTGGGAACTTCCCAGCACAGACCCCCACAGCCCCACTCCACTGGCACCACAGCCAGGATGCCTCTTGGCATCTCAAAGGCGGGCAAGGCACAGTGCCCACGCACGCTGGCAGCCCGGATGAGACCCTGCAGACCTGGCCCTGCCTGTCCCCAGCCTCTACGTGCCCTGGATGCTGCCTGCACCCTTTGCAAGTGCCAGCCCTGGAGCTGTGCAGGGCTGAGGAAGTGGTTTGAAGCCGTGGGACGTGTTGGTGCGAGCTGGTTGCTCCCCAGCTGGAGCTCGGGGTGGTCCAGCTGGCATCTCTCAGTCAGGCTGCCCTGACAGGCAGCTCCTTTAGTTGGGAAGCAGGGAAAACAAGCAGGAAAAAATTCCCATGTCATTGTCAGATGCCCGAGAGAAGGAGAAATCCCATCTGGGCAGCCCTGCAAAGGCAGCAGCTCCTTCCCACCTCGCCGGGTAGCAGCTCGCCCACGCCCGCACATGGGCACAGGTTCACCTCCCAGCTGCCATGGGCAGGGATGGCAGCACCCAAGGCAGGGCCAGCGAGCTCAGCTGCTCACTTGGAGCTGCCATCTGCCCAGAGTTCCGGCTCCACAGCCTTCCTCTGAGCTGCAGCACCAGGAGCCAGCTTGGCAGTTGCCCAGGCAGAGGGCACCTGCCACCCCCAGGAGCTCCTCCAGCCTTGTCCAGGTCAAACTGCAGCTTGTGGGTGGCTCCTGCCTGTGCCCTGCCTGCTCGCAGCTCGGGGGTGCCCACTGCAGCCTCGGCAGCTGAGCAGCACGAACTGGCCCTGTCCTTCCTCATCCTCACGCTGTCTGCTCAGCTCAGCATCTCTGAGCTGCCCTTGTTCAGAGGAAACCAGACGGGGGGAAGGTCGAGCTCAGGGAGGATGAGGAAGCACAGGGAGGATGAGGAAGCACAGCTGGGAGAATCAGGGCAAACCTTCCTCCTACCATCAGCTTCCTCCTCAGCCTTTGGCAGGAGGCTGAAGCTGATGACATCCTCTGTGCATGGAGGTCACTCCTGCCCCGGGGCAAACCTTCCCTGATGGAAACTGGAGGAGAAAGGAGCCCCTTGTGCCCTGGCAAGAGGCTGAGCCCTCAGCCAGCAGGCATGGCACAGTGGCTGGGGCCATGCCAGCAGCTTGGGGACACTGGATAAAAATAAAGGAGAGGATGGCAGGGGCCAGGCTCTTTCCAGCACAAACACAAAGCACATTGTGGGTTTGTCTCCCACCCACGAAGCAACTGCGATGGGATTAGCCTGGGTGGCACCAGCCAGATCTGAGCCTGGGGATGTGCCTTGACCTTGGATGGGAAGGGGAAACTGAGGCACGGGGGCTGGAGAAGGAAAAAGCTTTGCCCCAGAGGGTCTCACACACACACACAGAGGGAGAGCAGGAGTCCAGCTGCAGATGGAGGCGCTGAGATGCCAGGAGCTCAAAGCCCGGGTGGGGGCAGTGGCAAAGTGCCAAGCAGAGCCGCGTGTGCCTCCATGCCCAGCGCCGTGCCCTGGCTGGGTTGGCGGTTAAGTATTTCCCAAAAGGCCCTGGAGCGTTGCCAGCGCCTTGGCAGTGCCTGCTGACTCCCATCACCACCACCAGCAGCAGCAGCAGCAGGCTGAGCCAGGCGAGCTCGGCGGCTGCCTCCGTGCCAGGCGCGCATGGACGGGGGGCAGTGACTCACTGGCAGTCGTGCAGCGAGGCAGAGCCAAGCATCCCTGCCGATCCAGACACCACCCCCACCCCCACCTCGCCTTCCTTGCTCCATCCCGGGAGGGAGAATCCATTAGGATGAGCCCAAGGTGGCAGCGAGACCCCTCCGGACCCTCCTCTCCCCTCCATCCCCTGCCTCTGTCTGCTCTTTCCCCTGCGGGCAAAGCGAATTGGTGCTGCTCTGACCTCCTCCTTCTGCCCTGCCAAGCAAACTAAATTCGGGGCGAAATGAGGTGGGGAAAGGTCTCCTTGGAGCATTCCCAGAGTGAGAAGAGCCCCAGAGATGCAGCCACCCACACCGTGCTCCTGTGAAGCTGGGTCACACACGGTGTGGGTCTCCCACTCCTGCCTTCAGCCTCTCCAGCAAATTGCTCTGGAAATCAATTCCAATCTATCAGGCACCAGGAAAAAGATAAACTGCCCCCTCAAGACACCAAATCGATGGTTCCTCTTAGCCCAGAGCAGAAGGAGGGAGGTGGGGAGAGGGTCTGTGTGGGAGGATGAGGAGCAGGGAGGTGCTGGGAGTGGGGGACACACAGGACCAGGGTCCTGCTGCAAGCAAAAGGTGGATCCAGTTGAAGGGAAACAGCCCCAAAAAGCAGCTCTGGGTGCAGGGAAGGACAGAGGAGATGTGAATTTGCATCACAAGGGGTGGGAAAAGCTTGGGAAGGGGCTGCCAGCCCCTTCCCCCCACCCCAGGAGCAGGAGGCTCAGGCTGCAGCCTTCCCCAGCAACCTGCAGCTGCAGGAATTTACTCAGAGGCAGGAGCTGCTCTGAGGCTGTGCCCAGGGCTTTGGGTTTGCTGCTTCTTGTTCTCTCTGCACCCCGAGCAAGAGGGCAGAGGTGTGGGGAGAGAGGTGGCAAAGCAGTTCCTGGCAGGACCCTTCCTCTAATGAAACACCAAAGGAAATCACTAAAACAGAGCAAGGTGAACAGCCTGGGCATCATTGTGCCAGTTGCCTGGGCATCACCACACCAGCTGCCTGGGCATTGTCATGCCAGCAGGCTGGGCATCACCACACTGGGTGAATGGGCACCACCACACCAGCAGCAAGGGTGCCACCACACCAGCAGCAAGGGTACCACCACACCAGCACCTTGGGCATCACCAAACCAGCAGGCTGGGCACCACACACTGGATGAATGGGCACCACCACACCAGCTGCCTGGGCATCATCATGCCAGCAGGCTGGGCACCACCACACCAGTAGCCTGGGCACCATCACACCAGCAGCCCAGTAGCAAGGGTACCAGCACACCAGCAGCCTGGGCATCACCACACCATCAGTCTGGGCATCACCACACCAGATGAATGGGCACCACCATAACAGCAGGGTGGGCACCACCACACTAGCAGCCTGGGCATCACCATACCAGCAGCCTGGGTACAAGCAGACCAGCAGCCCCACCAGCAGCCTGGGCACCACCATGCCAGCTTGGAAACACAAACTTTGCCCTGAACACCTTGAGCTGAGAGCCAGAGACAAAATGCAACAAGCTGGTGAAGAGGAAGGCTGAAGGATGAGACCAGAAGCTCCCCTGCAGGGCAGAGTGGCTCTGGGGCAGGCTGGCAGGCTGGACAATGCCCCTTTCCCTTGGTATGCCAGCTCTGCACCGTGCCAGCTGCCCATTTTGCAGCCAGCTGATGGCTTCCTTTCATCTGCTGCCATCAGTGCAGCCCTGCCCAGCGCTCGCTTGGGAGCCTGCAGCTGCCTACAGCAGCGCTGGGGACCTGCACCCAGAGCTGATTTTTGGGGCCGTTCCCTTCCAACTGGACCCAGCAGGACCCTGGGCCCCACCTCCAGCACTTCCCTGCTCCTCATCCTCCCACACAGGCCCTCTCCCCACCTCCCTCCCTCCCTCTGCTCTGGGCTTGCACCTTGCTGCAAGCAGCCTCAGCTGCAAAGAGCCTAGGAGCAGGCAATCAGCCAAGGGCTTGGGTTGGCAGAGGTCTGGAAGATCATCAGGTTCAACCTACAACCCTCCACTGCCAGGTCATGGCAGGGCCAAAGGAGGGCATCACTGCTCTGGAGTCATTTCACCTTCCTGGGCTTGCCAGAGAAGGGAAAGAGCCCAAATCCAGGGAATCATGGAATGGTTTGGAAAGGGACCTTAAGGACCACCCAGTTCCAGCTCCTCATGGATTTCACAGAATGGGTTGAGCTGGAAGGGAGCTTCAAGGTCAGCCAGTGCCAAGCCCTCTGCCATGGGCACCTCCCACCAGCACAGGTTGCTCAAGGCCTCATCCAACCTGCCCTTGAACACTTCCAGGGAGGGGACATCCACAGTCTCCCTGGGCAACCCCTTCCAGTGTCTCCCCATCCTTAGAGTAAAGAATTTCTCCCTACTGCCCCATCTCAAGCTCCCCTGCTCCAGTTTCAATCCATCCCCCCTCACCCTGGCACTGCCAGTCCTTGTCACAAGTCCCTCCTCAGCTCTCCTGCAGCCCCTTCAGGTACTGAAAGGTTGCTCTGAAGGTTTCCCTGGAGCCTTTTCCTTGTCCAGCATCCTGGGATTGGAGCCTCAGGTTGGAGTCACCCAAGAGCTCAGCACCAGGAGGGTGCTGTTCCCCCTGGCTGNCCTGTACCAGTGGGAGGTGTCCCTGCCTATGGCAGGAGGTTGGAACTGTCTGATCCTTGAGCTCCCTTCCAACCTTCCCATTCTATGATTCTATGTAGAGCCTGGAGCTCAGCAGGTCCAAACCTCAGCACCAAGCCCTGCTCCTGCAGCCTTCCAGGTAGCAATTTGGTGGTGGTGGTGATGGTGGTGGAATGGGGGTGGGGTGGGTGCAGTGACTCCTGCACGGAGCTGCTTGGGTGGCTGTGGGGGAGAGGTTGAAAGGAGCAGGTTTGGTGCTGTGGAAGGGGCTCAGGAAGGCTCCAAAGAGGGTGTGGGGAACAGACCCTATTTAGAAGCAGGCAGGTAGCACGTAGGCGGCTGGGCACAGCCTGCTGTGCCAGCCCAGTTAGTCACAGCCAGTTACAAATCAAAAAAAAAAANTGTCCAGCATCCTGGGATTGGAGCCTCAGGTTGGAGTCACCCAAGAGCTCAGCACCAGGAGGGTGCTGTTCCCCCTGGCTGGGTGTGACAAGGAGCACAGTGCTGCTGGCAGCTGCAGAGACAGCCACACCATGCTCAGCCTGGCACAACACTTGGCCCAGCTCTGCCTTGGCACAAGAGGGACCCAACTCTTTGGAAGATTTGGCTCCTACATCAGGATGTGCTTGGATGTCACCTGGGTAGGCACAATGCCAAGCACAGCTCCAGGCTGGNATGGGGGTGGGGTGGGTGCAGTGACTCCTGCACGGAGCTGCTTGGGTGGCTGTGGGGGAGAGGTTGAAAGGAGCAGGTTTGGTGCTGTGGAAGGGGCTCAGGAAGGCTCCAAAGAGGGTGTGGGGAACAGACCCTATTTAGAAGCAGGCAGGTAGCACGTAGGCGGCTGGGCACAGCCTGCTGTGCCAGCCCAGTTAGTCACAGCCAGTTACAAATCAAAAAAAAAAAAAAAAAAAAAAAGGGGGGGGGGGGGGGGAAAAAAAAAAAAAAAAAAAAAGCCTCAGCTCCACATTTAAAGTCTCTGAGATGTAGGAAAAGAGCTGGCACGACTCAAATCCTTGGGATGAGATCCAACAGGGCTTCGCTGCCAGCCTAACCAGAGACCTCCAGCGCACAGATCCTGGCACAGGGATGCTGCTGGGACATGCTCCCCACCCCCTGCCCCCCAACCCTGTCTGCAGGGCATGAGGACATTCAGGTGCCCAGTCCCTGCAAGGGCTGGCATCACTTCTCACCCTCCTCCTCCAGTCTGAACCATCTCAGAATAGGATGCTGGGGGTGACAGTAGGATGCTGAGTGCCCAGTCCCTGCAGGGCTCACTGCCTGGCATCACTTCCCACCACCCTTCACCTCAGAGCAGGATGCTGTGGGTGACACTAGGATGCTGAGTGCCCAGCCCCTGCAGGGTTCACTGCCTGGCATCACTTCCCACCACCCTCCTCCAGTCTGATCCACCTCAGAATAGGATGCTGGGGGTGACAGTAGGATGCTGAGTGCCCAGTCCCTGCAGGGCTCACTGCCTGGCATCACTTCCCACCCCCCCTCCAGTACAATCCACCTCAGAGCAGGATGCTGAGGGTGACACCAGGACGCTCAGGTGCCCAGCCCCTGCAGGGCTTGGCTGGCATCACCCTCCCCTCCCTCTCCCCCCGCCGGTACAACCCACCTCTGGAACGGTGTGGGTGACACCATCAGACTAGGATGCCAGTGCCTGCAGGGCTCACTCGGCTGGCTGGCACCACAGCCCCCCTCCCGCCGCCCCCCAGGCAGTACATCCCACCTCAGAGTGGCACACTGTGGGTGACACCGGGACAAGGCCACCGCATGGTCCCCAGGGGCAGATGCCAGCCCTCCACTGGGGCACATGGGAGGGAGATTTACATCACCCCCACCCCACTCCACCCCCCCTCAGTCCTCCCAGCAGCGCCAGTCAGAAGCTGTCCAGGCAGCCAGGTTTAGTCAAGCAAAAGGAGGGCAGCAGCAGCTGCCTGCAGCCCTGCCAGCCTCCTGCCAGCCTCCTCCCACCCACCAGCCTCAAGCCAGCAGCCCAACCCTCCCCATCACCACCTCCTCGGGCAGAATCCCACCTGCAAGGAAGTTGGCACCGCCCCCACAGGGGTCACCATCGAGCCCCCACAACCTCCAGTTCCCTTCAACCCCTTCCCCTCCTGCCCCCATCCCAGTCCATACCCAGCAGCCGGCTGTAATCCCTGGGCTCTGGGGGTCTCTCCTGCTCCCGCAGCCTTGGCACGGCTGGCAGGGAAGAGCCGAAGGGCTGCTTTGGCCAGCGTGGAAGCATGGCGAGAGCCGAGGAGGAGAAAGAGAGAGAGAGAGGAAGAAGCAGGAGAGATGGCTGAGGAGCAGGGGCTCCGAAAAAAAAAAAATCTGTGTGACAAACACATGGATCTCCTGGCATATGTTGAGACCCAATGGCAGCAGGTTTCACTAATCGCCTGGCATTTAAAGCAACACGCCCGGCTCCCTCAAGTGCCATCGGAGGAGAGACGGAGCGGCACCGGCTGGCATCGGCACCGGCTGGCATCGGCCCCCGACGCTGATTAAAGCCACTCGGTTAATCGACAGCGACCGCAGCTACGGCAAGCGAACCAAAAAGTGCGTTCTTACCGACCTTGTCTGATGGCACCGACCCGCAGGAAGCTGGCACGGCAGGGCTGGGTGGGTGCTGGACCAGGCTGAGGCTGATTGCTCGCATCCAGAGCCGAGCGATGCCAGAGCGCAAGGGATGGACGCAGCAGCTCCAGAGCTGGAGGTTTGCTGCCACCCAGCTCCTGTCGCCCACTCCTGCCCCCTAAGGAGTGGGGAGGGGTAGGGGTGCGTGGTCAGCAGGGTGGCTGAGGGCGGTGGGGCTGGCTCCAGGGCTTGCCAGGCGGTGCCCCAGTTTCAGTGCCAGCGGCCATCGCATCCTCCCGGCTCCGTGCCAGCCTTGGCGCTCACATCCTTGCCCTGCCCTGCCAACTTTCTCCCCTGCTTCCTGCTTTCANTTCCCTGTTCCCCCCTGGAACCCACCACACAGGCTGGGAGCCAATTCCCTGTTCCCCCCTGGAACCCACCACACAGGCTGGGAGCCAATTCCCTGTGCCCCCTGGAACCCATCACACAGTCTGGGAGCCAATTCCCTGTGCCCTCTGGAACCCACCACACAGGCTGGGAGCCAATTCCCTGTTCCCCCCTGGAACCCACCACACAGGCTGGGAGCCAATTCCCTGTTCCCCCCTGGAACCCATCACACAGGCTGGGAGCCAGCTCCATGTGCCCCCTGAAACCCAGCCCATGAGCTGGGAGCCAGGTGCCAGGCTCAGCCCTTGGTGCCTGCATGTTGCTCCCTGCCCTGCAAGGGCACATTGGCAGCATGCTGCTGGCTCCTGGTGTGCCACAGGGTACCAGCTTGCCATGGGCTACTGGTGTGAACCCACTTGAACACCTCCATCCTTGCCACCTTCCCAGGTCTCTTCCCTTCTCTCCCAGTGCTGGGAAGAGGCTTGGCAAAACCCACTCCTTTTCACTCCATGCCTCATCCCTGGTGCCAGCCCAACAGCCTGTTCTGCCACACCAGCTCACGTTGGCATTCCACCTGTTAGCCTCTGGACTTCCAAGCAGCTCCTGCAGACTTCCCACACAGGTCCTGTGAGGAACAGC
>WBNM01045957.1:2105-16051 GCA_013399055.1 Ramphastos sulfuratus
CAGAAAAAGATGTCTGCACAAGCCAGGACATGTACAAGCCCAAGAGGCCTGTTTAGGCCTACCACGACAGAACCTCACTCTACCGTAACGCTAAACACAGCGTCCTCCAAAGACTCCTGCATTTTTAAAGCCAAATAAATTGATAAACACAAGTTTCCAAGACAAAACCACTCTTTAGTATAATCAAGGCCTTAATTTATGCCCTGTTTGTTAACAACAAGGGAGGCTGTCTTAAGATAAAACTTAAGATGACTTCTTTCAGTTGTACAAAATTCAAATTTACCAGCAACAATTTTCTGGTTCTTTTGTTGTCTTAGTTGAGATTTTTCTTAAAAGCTACTCTAGCTAACTGACCTTCATTTGTTTGTACCTTAAGTATCAGTGGGTATAGTAACATGAAAACAGTATAGATTCAAGGTGAGAAGAAGTTAGGGAACATACTTAGCTGCCTGTAAAGATGAAGAGGTTTGGCACTTTATTGTATATATTAAATACTAAGCTCCTTTTTACAGAAAGTTAAGTCTGATTTCTCAAATGAGGTGATTTTTAGGTGTGTTCCACTTACAACAAGCACATAATGGCAAACACAGAGACTGAGCAGAGACTACAACAGCTTCTCATGACCTGAAGTAGAAGTTGCTCCAGATCTGATTTAATCTTATTTTCCAGAGGGCACACATCCAGACCACAAGAACTATCACCATTCACAGGCTGCTTTGCAGCTTCAGTGTCCAAGGTTTTAACATTTTGTAGTATTTACCCATCAGATAAAACCAGTTATGCAGTATACTGAATACAAAACCCCATACCGAGTTTCAAGAATCAAAGATTAGGGTTAAGATCTCCAGAGCAACGTGAAGCCCTGGTTTTGTGTTATGGGAAGGTACTACATGATCCCATAACATTGAGAAATGTGACAGACTATTTGGTAAATGAGACCTGATATCACTTATATTAAAGCCACTCCTCCAATATGTGGAAAACATTTTTTGTTTGGAAATTTTATCACAGCTGGTGTTTCAGAAGGAAGATGATGACTTGCCAGTATGTAGAAATTCCTTACTTCATAAACACAGTACTGTCTGATAGCAAACTGGGTCATTAACTGACTCTTTAAAACCGTGACTGATTGCTGTAGCAACTTTGGGCAGTAATTCTGCCTCTGTGCTCTACTTTCATAAGACTACACCAAGAGTTCTGTATTCATATCTGTATTCATTAGGAAACTGATTTATTTTAAACTACTATTTTCCTCTCTTCTTTTCTTGCATAGAGCAATACCTGGGTGTTGTTTTCCAGGTCACATCATCACACAAAGACCGAAGTCTAAATAAACAAATTATGGAAAATGAAAGTGTAATGAGAGATGAAGTTTGACATTTAGTATCATATAATGTGTTGCATGGCAAAAGAGCAAACAAACTAAAACTGGTGATTCCTCACACTGGCTGAGCTGAGAAACTCACTGCCACAAGATACTGAAGATTAGAAGCTAAATAGCTTCAGAGAGACGGGTGAAATCACAGGGGAGGTGTGGGAACTAAATTTAAAAAAAAAAATAAAAAATTCGTCAAAGGCTACTAGACACAAGGACATCATCCTTAACTTGTGAAGTCCCTAAGTCTCCAGTAGCTCAGAAAACACAAGGAATATCAATGTCAAGTCCTGTTAATATAATTTAATATTAGAGGTCTAGAACACTTCTAGGATCACCTATGCCATCCATTCTAGGATCACAGAAGAATGCATCCAGGCTGGTTTTGAGTATCTCCAGAGAGGGAGACTTCTGAACCCTTCTGGGCAGCCTGTTACAATGTTCTGTCATCCTCACCANAATGTCTCCTCACCCCTCTCCAACCTGTCTAGATCTTGCTGAATAGCGGCAGAACTTTCTGATGTGTCAGCCACTCCTCCCAGTTTTGTGTCACCAGCAAACTTGCTGACAATGCTGCTGCTAGTCTAGGAATAAAATACTCCTAGTCAAGGAATATAATCAGAATTTCAGAAAGCAAAGTGCACTCAGAACATTAAAAAAAATTTAACTTAAAATTATCATAGCTTACAATATAAAGTACGCACATATTATTATGCACATATGTACTACATACTGCATATATGACTACATATATTCACACTTGTAAACAGTAAATAATCATAAATATGAGTTCATCACTGCTTTTAATTTCATAGAGGTATTGTGTTTTGCTGCATATTGCTGAAGTTGCATATATTTTAATTTCAATTAAAATACAGTGCAGCTCTCATAAAAAACTTCCACTTGTTTCAAGATGTAGCAGTGGATGGTTCATCTGAATCATCTGAACTGTATCTTTTCCATAGAAAATTTTCATTTTTTTTCCAAAGAGAAGTTTCACACACTTCTTTCTCTTCTGTCACTGAGGGATGAGGAGCTCTTTCGCATAACTTCTCTATGACTGCTACATCTGTCAGCTTTCTGAGGCTCTCCTCATTCTGCTCACTCAGCATGTCCCAGAAATCCTTTGGTTTCTCCTGCATTTTTTCTACTTGCCTTAAGGGAACTTTCCTTGGTGATTCTGTAGAAGCATTTCCACCATTTCTGAAGAGGTCATTGAGAATAGAGGTATCTCCAAGTAAGTCCACAAAAGACTTCTTCTTACAAGTCAGAGCTTTTCTTTCTCTGTTTTCTGATCGAGACAGGGATCTTTTTCTTGGCAGTTGTGTTCTTTCCAAGTCCTGCTGTCCTTCACTGCCTTTTACAGGCAGCACCTCAATTATTTCTGATTTACTGCTTAATGAGCCAGATGCCATAAAATCTTTCAATGCCTGACTGTTTCTCCTTTTGGTACGTTGACTTGCAACAGTGGGTGATTGTTTATATTTTGCATCAACACACACATCTTGCAAGTAGCAGTCATTGTGAAGCTGCTCTATTTCTCCTTTATGGCTCTGTGCTTCTGTAGCTCTGCTCAGAAGTGGTTCTTTAGCTGATGAAGAAGTAGACTTTGATCTTCCAAAATTAACAATGGATTTTCTTTTTCTGGAGTGTGTTGTACCCAATTTTCTTCCCTCACAGTCATGTAAAGCTTTTGTTGGTACTTCAACAGTGAAGAAAGACTCCACCTCAGGATGCTTAGAGATGTAGAATTCCTTCAACATCTTCTGTCTTGTTTCTGATGTAGCTTTTGCAATGTATTCTGCAAGTTCTTCCACTGATGCCATATTAAAGTGGGATACCATTTCCTCAAATTGTCTCCTGTAATTATCAAGAAGGAAAAATGCTTTGACACCTTTAACTAGAAACGAAAGCAGCTTTCAATTAATTAAATTTCTCTACATATCCCAGAAAGTAATCACTAAAAGTGATTTCCTTATTAAGAGCACTGATTGTTTTTATTCACAAAATCAGAAAATCATTTTGGTTGGAAACAACCTTTAAGAGCATTGAGTCCAACCATTACCTAACTTTACCAAGTTTGCTGCTAAACCATGTCTCTTGGCACCACATCTATGCATCTTTTAAACACTTCCAGGGATAGTGATTCAACCACCTCCCTAGTGCCTATTGCAATGTTTGGTAACCCTTCAGTGAAGGAATTTCTCTTAACATCTGAAACACTTCTGTGCAACTTGAGGCAATTTTCTCTCATCAATTGTCACCAGGGCGAACAGATCCAACACGCTCTCACAGCAACCTCCTTTAAGGGAGTTGCTGAGAACAAGGTCTTCCCCCAGCCTCCTTTTCTCCAGACTAAACAACCCCAGTTCCGTCAGCTACTCCTCAGAAGACGTGTTCTCCAGAACCTTCACCAGCTTTGTCACCCTTCTCTAAATATGCTCCAGCACCTCAATGTAACTTGTAGTGAAGGCCTCAAAACTGAACACAGTATTCAAGGTGTGGCATTACCAGTGCCAAGTACAGGGTACAATCAAGTCCCTGGTACTGCTTGTCACACTGTATTCCTGATACAGGCCAGGGTGAGAGAGAGAAAAAAGAATAACAACCCCAGAAGAACTTATGTGACTTCTAAATCTTAAACTCCAGTGTGATTTCTTCAGCTTATGGTCCAAAGCTTACTGAATTTAGTATCCCAAGGATCAGATTTAAGAAGATATGCGGTATTTAGCTGCCAAAAGGATGCGGATGGACAGATGGTAGAATGTTTCTGGACCAAAAGTAAAAATAATATTGGCTGCTCAAACTTCTTTTAAAAGAAGATTTGCTAAACAAGAGATGGATAAACACTGTCACAGAAGACATGGAGTGTCTTCTCCATTCATTACATACAGTGAGCTATGACACATTTATTTCTGCTAAGATGCCATGCTCTAACTAAAGGAGATCACACAGTCTGGGATCAGGTAACATCACTGGAAGGCTTGAGAGGTGGGTTTATGCTCCCTTAGTAAAGAAACAATATGAAACGAGTTGCCTTTCCTGGATGAGGGCTTCAACAGCCTGTGAGATTTAACCCTGTTTGGCCTTACGTACCTCATGACTGGCTAGCTACAACTATACCCTTCACACATGGTGGCTGCAGACAGCTTCCCACGTCGCCTTAGCAGCAACACAAACTGAGGCACCTAATCATTCTCATCCATTGCAGAGCATATTATTACAAAAATTAACTACAGGCCATATGCTAACATTTGTGGAATAACATCCTTAGTAACTTTATTGCTTTTGAAAATCTTACTCAACAAATTACTGGTAAGTATGACTACATGTGATACTTTACATGAAGGTAAAGTCTGCTTTTCTGCTTTATCTGCCTCCAGAGTTTTCAGTATGTAGAACAGTAAGCAAGCCTGTCACTCCAGTGATAACAGTTTGGATAGCTGAGTCCAGCAGGCTAATACAACAGATTCTGAATGCTTACAGGCATTACTTGGACATCAACTCTCACACAGTAATTTCTTTCAAGGCCAAACTGAACATATACAGCATTACTTAGCTAGCTACTGCTTTCTGCTTTCTATTTTCACGTACCATATGGCTACTGTTACTTTACTTCTACCTATATGCCAATGGAATTTAAGTATTTATATTAGCAGTAATACTTTGGGGGAAAAGGGAAAATAAGTAGATAAAAATACTGCGCTCTCTTAAAAAAAAATGAGAGGAAGAAAAAACATTAGAAGAAATGTTAAAAAATACTGAGCCTCGTGTTAAAAATAAAGTCCAACGTTCTCTTCAATGAAAGTGATGAGAACTGGGCAAAAGTGGTATGCAGCCAGAAGCTCACACTACAGAATTTGTTTCTATAGAGCTTTAACATCACTTCGTAGTTCTGCCTAATGCACATACCATGGACACTCATAGGGATGACATCTGCCCAGCTATATATGACACATTGAGTCAATATGTTAAAGTTGTTTCAATTAATTTTATTAATCAATTATGATACTCTTTGTATAGTGTATCGGTGGAAATTACCTGTTAGTTCTCCTCTTGCCATAGAATATAACCTGAGTATGGCTTAAAATAAAGGCAAAAGCAACTGCCCAGATGGAAGTTCACTTCAACCTCAGAAAAGGTTCTTGTATCTCACCACCAGAGTCTCACCTGCAGATTCTTTTTGGTGTCCTCCCAACCAAGAAAGTGGTTGAACCCACTCTGTGTACTTCCTTGTTTTTCTGGGTCACGGGATGCACAACATATGGGTGATGTTGATTACTGTTAGACGGCATGCCTTGCTCCCCTTTAATAATGTTCTTCTCTGCTGTGCCATCTTCTGGAGTTTCTCTGTTTTTCTAGTGAAATGAGACACAAATTGTCAAAACAGCTACATCTCTGACTTAATGACAAGTTCTACAGTACTCAATTCTCTCACTCATTGTTAGTGCTCAATGGTTTGAATGGTAGGAGTAGGATGGAGAGCCACACTGGAGACTCAGCCATAAAGTCCCAGGGACATTAAAGACAAGTGTTGGTTCTTTTAAGAGTGAGGTGGGATATTTTTCCAAACAGGACTTACATCTCAGTTACAACCTCCAAATATTACTACTAAATAGAAAATAGCTTACAGCAAATAGCTTACAATCTTAACAGGTACCTAATAGCTTCTTGGATAAATTTATAGAGATAAATGTGTTCTTTGGATTTGCTGCTTCCTGCTTGTTAATGCACATCCCACAATTTTCTGCACAGTATATATCCAGAGCTCTTGATTAACAATTTAACATTCAAAATAAAACCGTGAATTATCATACCACTACTCAGAAATAGCAAAGTTATGGGGGAATCATTTGTGTCATCACAATCTCTAGCGCACACACACACACACAAATACACAGTGTTACTCAGAATTGTAAAGACACTTTCAGAAGAGTCACTACCAACAAAAAAATTTCTCACCACACCTTAATTATAGTATCAATGAGATTAAAACACTAACAATCACATGATGCCTCCTAGATGAAGAATGCCAGTTTTAAATGTAAAGGTCACATAAAGCTAATGTTTTAATCAAATTGAAGAAGGCTGTTCCACAGATCAAAACGTTCTCAATGCCTTATGAGCTGCACAAAAATATAATCCTACTTACAATTCAGGTATTTTTCAGAAATTCTAACAAGTTCTCATTAAAATTTCCCCTTTGCAAAAATGCAAGAGAAATAGAAATATTAAAGAATGTGTCTGAAGAGACAAAAAAGAAAAAAGAAAAAAAACCCTAAACCAAACCTAAAAAAAAAACCCCAAACACAACAACAACAAAACTCCAAAATCTACAAATGTATCTGTATTTATATTTTTTTTTCCCCATATGGATCAGAGTAAAGAACAACTGCTTAGTGATGTCCTCAGTCCCTCTACTACAGTACTGGAACGGTGAAAACACAAACTGTGTTCACACCTTGTCATCTGCAGTTCAAAAGTTGATTTTGGATCTACAATGTTTCTTCTCATTGTGTTTGTATTTGATCCACATTCACGTCCTTTATTTCCATAACTGTTCACAATGTTCTTGAGCTTTAGACTCTCGCGTTTGTTCTCAACTCATTACTTTGGCACGTTACTTTAAACTAGCATACAGAGAGACATGTTAATATTAAGGGACCTACAGACATAAATTTTCACTCTTTAAGCTAAACATACAATTTCAAAGATTAAAATTTCCCTGCATTATTACAGGTAACTGTAAACACATAACTGAAAACAAGGCCCTAGTTAAGATAAAATTCCTATTCAACCAATAGTGTTATGACAATATTAAGAAAATTAAGATCCAATCAGTAGATGTTATCTACATAATAAATATTCTACATTTAACTTGCCAATTCTGCACAGATCTAAAATGTTTACACGTGTTATTTTTATTTATAATATACATGGATAATACAGAACTTTCCTTGGAAAATGCATTTTAGAAGAAAACTATACCAGTTTAAAAATATATTTATTTGCATGAAATATTTTCATAGTAGTCAGATCTCACTATACTAAGAGTATTTGTCACTCTGCCAGGAAAATCAGAATTGCGTAATTTAATTCAAGCAAGCATAACTTGCATAGAATAGAAGCCTAATCATGTCAATGCCTGTCTTTAAAGTATTTTAAGCTCTCATAAATGTGCATCCATCTACCTCTTATTAAACAAGATCAAAGTATATGAGGCAGCAATACTTTGGTTTACACATCTGTTCAAACACAGAAGATTAAAAATCTCTTTGGGAAAAAAGCCAAATGTTGTAAACACACTGAAAGTCATAAAATTGCTTGTCTTTGCAGAGACCAAGAGTTAATGTGAAAAGTACTGTTTATTGCAAATAAACTCACAAATGGCATATTTAGTTCTGGAAGAACAAAATTGTTCAGTACATTGACCCACATTGCCAAACCTGAAAGAAAATCAGCAAACTCCATCATATTTACAAAGAGCTTCTCTTTCACCTAAAGAGAAGCTGCACAGTTTTAAACTTAAATTAGAAAAAGTTACTATAAACAAACTAGTCCGAAAGCTGCAGGAGCTAAAGCAGTGAAAGGCCATGGTCACTGTGAGTTACTCCTGAAAAACTTAGCTCTCTGGAGCAAAGCCATTTGGCTAAATGGGACCCAGTTAGGCTGAAACACAACTGGCTCTGTTGAATTTGTGAGCCTTTATGAAAGTCTCCCTACCAGCCCCAACTCCCAAATCCAGTAATTCCTTTTTTTGTCATTAAAACTAAAACTCTTATTTCAGGTTTTTTTCAGTTTTTCTTTTCATTTAATCTAATTTTTTTTTATGTCAGACCCTTTATGAATTAGTAAATGTAATGACTGAAAGAACAGAATAATAAAGAAAACGATATCCTCCAACACAAGAATTATTTTGTGCACACAGACGTGCACATTATCTTTGTTTAAAGTATTGTATATTAATTACCATACTTAGGCAAATAAAAGTGTTGCTGAATTTCTTGAAAGTTTAATAACACTTTAATAACAAGATCTGAATGTAGTATTTCTTGAACCATCATTAAAAAGTAGAAAGACTATAGTCACTGGTCCATAAGCATACCTCAAGACTATAATAAAATAATGATTCAATAGAAAGAAAGAAGAATTAAGAAGAAATAATAAATTATTTTTGGTCAAAATCCTCAACCGTTTTGCCAAATAGCAAGTCTGGCTTTGATTTGTAGTTCAGTCATGTAGCTACTGGAAAATGATAACTAACAAGAGAAGAAATAGTAAAAAAAAAATCAAATGGCACAAGTAGTAGCACAAATTCTCTCTCCTGGAACTAATATTCAATCCAGTATCCAAATAAGCAATGTCATGTTGTTTTTCTCACACACTAAAATCTAAATATGCTTAGAAATTTCAAGCACGTGACTACAGCAAAGTTATTCTGAATGAAAACCAAAATTACAGAAACAGAAATCCAAAGTGTTTGTCTTTCTTGCCAAACATTATACCACCACATATATACCATGTGTTAAACACATTCTTTGTATACTGCATAGCACATCTTCTGATTACCCTTCAGAAATACATATAACACAAGCCTAAATACTACTGAATACAGTATCTGCTATATATGTTTTAAAAGAATTTTACAAAAATGTGGACAGAAATCATAAAAACAATCAGTCTTGACAAATATTTAACTCCATTAAAGACAGTACGCATTTGGAGTACATACAAAATTTCCACTGTTCAAAGTGGAAAAGTTTCACTCTCTCACATGTACACATGTCAAACAAGAATTTATTCCTAAATTACTCTGCATTCTGAGGAAGACGAAGTATAATAGTGTCCACATCTTCTCTAAAAATGAGACCCATGTGGTCAAGAGAGTAAAATTGTTATCAAATAATGAGACTGTTTCTGCTTGCAACTGATTCTTAAATAAAGCCGAATTGCTTTTGTTGTTAGAGGACAACTACTGAACAAATTATGGCGAGTTACATATTCCACAGTTTGAAATAAGTCTGAATCTTATTTTAGAATTATTTCTTATGCAGATGATTTTCCCTCTGAATTTAACCTTTTTAATTGAAAAACAGTCTTGCCTAAGCTGCATTTGTCTACTGTTCTGACAAAAGAGGGTTGCAGAATGACAATCAGAGGCAGCTGCATATTAGAGGTAAGGTAACAGCTAACGGTCAGCACAACTGTCTTAGAAAACAAAGCTAACCCACATGAAAATTTTAGAATACTGTAGGACATTCACATTCATATTCAAACTTTCTGAACTAAACAAAAGATGCTGGCTATGACTAAAACGGTATCTTCTAATATTTCATAGTATCACAGAATACCAATAGCTGAAATGAATATTCAAGTGTGCGCAAACTGCTAAGGCCCATTCCAAGTCCTAAACTATCCTGCCAACACTAGAAGATTAACATTTATGTGTACCTCCTGATAAAATGAAAGAAATTTCATCAGAATACTAGGCAGTTGCTTTTCCCTGGCTGTCCTATTCATCATTTCTGCTTGTAGAAACTGAGATCAAGGATATTCCAAGGACTCTAATCTTTTACTTGGTAGGAGAGAAATGGCTAGTAAGTCAATTGAGAACAGATACTATTCTCTAGGTCACATCTACTTCTGAGCCTGTTTATTCTCCACTCAGGTAAAAGAGCAGTAATTTCTCACTGGGACTAGTTTTATTTAATTATTTGACTCTAATACAAAGAACTCCTATAAGCCACTATTACTTTCTCACACCAAAAACCTTATTATGAATAATTACTGTTGAGAATGAGGGGAGATAATGACTGTCCCAGAATTCAAAGATAATTCCTTATTCCAGCAGAAGTCCATGCAACTGCACCCTCTCATCCTTCCCACCAATGAGTAGCAAAACCAAAAGCCATGAGCATACACTGTAATTAAAACTAAACTACATGTTCCACAAAATGCCACATATGAACTCGCCACATCTAGGAAAAAAAACAAACACATTCAAAGTCATACTGAAATGGTTAATTCCACTGTGAGCTGAAACAGTAAACTCAATAAAGCAGTATTACAAGCCAATCATTTGAGAAGAATTATTTTAAAGGTTAATAGCTACTCCCATTCTAGCAAAGCAAGGGTAATAGAACCTTATCTCTCAAAAGCATACTCTTTGTAAACAACTACCTAAACTTGTAGAATATGAAAGCTGTGCAAACACCCAGTGATCACAGTTACTGTAACTGATAGAAAGTCTTTGTTTAAATAATGTACAAAATGTCAATGTAATACAAATAAGATAAAGAGGAGTTCTTAATGACACAACTTTTGTATTTACACTATTCTCAGCAGCACTTAAATCTTCATTGGAGATACAAAGGGTACCTTTTTTCCCTAGGCTGACAGCATGCTTAGTTTTCTCATTTACACCACATTGCAATAACATAAAGAGGGTTTTACCATTAATCCAGGTTTTACTACAAAGCATCCCGTTACTTCTCTGTCAAACACTGGCACGAGTGCCAAATGTCTGTCATCCAATTCAAAGGATTAAGTCTTCTTTTATAGTGTGATTCTTGTACAAATTTATAAAAATACAGATATAGTTTCTTAGAGCTGGTCACAGTTTATATTTTGGCCTGAATTCATTCCACAGAGGTTGAGCATGACAGCTGGCAGGAAGCTGAGGGGAGAATACATCCTCTCCCTTTTCAGTCACCACATTTCTGTTGCCATAGTGATTAATCCTCAATTGAATGGCTGTCTTTGTACATTTCTTTTCAGTAAAACTTAAAGTAAACTTAAGTTGAAAACATACATTTAACAACAACAACAAAAAAGTGCCCTCACATATTCAACAGGTACAGTACAAGTTCTTGTGACTACTACTTTTCTACATACTAAAAATCTAATCTACTTCTGGTGTGGAACATCAGCAGGTTTTGACATTATTTAGTATATCCTGTTCTCACTTTTTGATTATTTTGTGAAGCCTACAAGTCTACTCTAGAGTCTTCCCTGTGCTTCCCCCTCAATTCAAATTCCTGTTGAAGAAATACTAAACAAATTAAGCTTTATAGGCAATAGTGAAAGCCTGTCTCAGACTTCTGTTCTTGTGTAAAATGTTTCTCATAGGCTGTTTTTATAAGTTAATGTGAAATTAAACAGGAAATTAAGGAATGCAGTCATTTAATTCAGACTAGACTAAAACATTAAATGTCTTCTACATCACAGAATGATAGAAACATTCTGGTTGGAAAAGACCCCCACGATCACCAAGTTCAACTGATAACTCTGCTCTACAAGGTTCACTCTAAACCATATCCCCAAGCACCATATCCAAACTACTTTTAAACACATCCAGGGTTGGTGACACAACCACCTCCCTGGAGAGCCCATTCCAATGCCTCTGGGAGGTTTCTGTTTCTGATGGTAGCTATGAAAAAGCTTCACAGATGGCAGTGCAAGTTTTCCAAGAACTAAAGCAAGAAAAAGCTCCCATACTGAAAATCAGCCAGGTTGCTTTGGAGCCTGGAACTCATCATTACAAAAAAAAAACAAAAAACCAAACCAAACAAAAAAATCAAGACCTCTACAAACACTTAGTGGATGATTAAGTTATTAACACTTTGATTTTTTTCCCCCAAAATTAGTAAAGTCAGAGTACTTTTGAGCAAAATATCACACAATTATGCAATATTAATTTTTGTTTTTTCCCCTCAGTAGATGAAATAAATGTAGGTTCTACAATAAAATTAATATAATGAAGGGAAATAGCAGCAGTAACATTCTAAGTCAATCGTATCTAAAAGTTGTCTATGAAGCCCTGGCAGACATTTTGTTTTTAAATGCACCAAAAATTCAAAGCTCTGCATGTAAGAACAGGCATCCATCTAGAGGTTGTTTCTAGACTGATCCCTCTATATAAAAAACAGGAAGCAAAGGAAAAGGCAGGCTTCTCCATAATTATTGATGCTTTTCTTCCTACTCACATGTCCAATAGAGTTTATACTACTCTTGCTTCTGAGTTAAAAATAGATGCCTCAGAAAAACTGACTGACAAGTTAATCAAGAGAAGTTCTTTTCTAATACTTGCAGTTATACAAACTCAAAATAATGAGATATAAGGTACATGAATACAAATGAACTCCTGCAAAGCAGTTTTAAACATAGATGGATCAACAGATATTTACTTAAAGCACTCTCTTCAAACTTTTCCTTCATTTATATTTAATTTTAATAAAGTTGTCAGACACTGCCATTAAATAAGTACTTTTCTACAGTTTTCTTGAGTATCTTTGACCAAGTTTTCTGCTAGTAAGGTACACTCTAATGCAAATGTGTTAGAACTGAAAAGGACTCACTTTTAACTGGTTTGCCTAGTTCGATCTTACAGTGTAAAAATTATTTTGCATCCCTTCTAATGGCTTAATTAAATACAGTAAATTGACAACACTGGCAAAAACCTCAGCCACTGCAGATGTTCCACACCCCAGAACAACAGTCTTAGACTAAACTCTGCATTCACCAATTACTTATTCTGTGCTCATGGTTTATCATAACAATCTGTCTAGGAAATTGCAAATGTTTATTACAAGGCAAACAACAAAGTGTCCAGAGAGTCAGAGTACATTAAAACCACTATGCAATATGAACAAAAATCTGGAAGCTGTACCTGAATTTATTCCAGATTTGTATCTATTCTAAATGTAATTAAACAAGATGCATGACCAACAAAAGAAGTATAAAATATATCTGTGCTGTAAATAAGGACTCCCAGTGAAGTCTAGTTTTACATTTTTGACATTGAGCATAGGTAATTTAACTCATTACAGCAACTGCATGTGTCTGCTAGTCCCAAAAAACCTGTGAGCCAATTTGCATCTGACTTCCTGTGCTGCAGATTCTAGTATGTATTATGGCACTTGGATTTTTCTTGACTGGATCCAGGATAAACTGAAGCTTTTTCAAGCCTCAAATCAGAAAAACATGGCAGAGAATTTTATTTCAAACACCTAATCTTTATTGTTACCATTTCTCCCACAGAAAAATCCTGCAGAAGGTGCTGTGCTGCTTAATTCTCAACTCTTTCAGAGCTGGCCACGTAAAAACCACCCCCAAAACCATACCACAGAAGTAATTTATTAGACTTTGATTTGAGCCTCCTCCTCCCATCCTCAGTTGGTTTGATCATTCTTGGTGGCCATTAACAGAAAAACAAGTTTGTTAAGAGTTTAAGAAGAAAAATGAGGACAAAAAAAAAAAACCCAGAGCAACCAATATTTCCCAAACATTTCTCTTTACCTTGGCACTACAGACTGCTACATTAGCAGGGAGCTGGGAAAACTGCTTCAACTCAAAAACATCTCGCACTGCCCACCGGCTCAAGCAATTCTCAGCTCTGCTGGATCCAACCACGTTCTGATTTGAATGAATATATGCCACTTCTTGAACACCATCTGATACATTCAGAGAAAGAAATGATTAAAGATGCTGGTTATTCCAAAAGCCTGAAGATACACAGCTGCACTCAAGGAAGAGATTCTAATTATTAAAAAAAAAAAAAAAAAAAAAAAAA
>WBNM01045963.1:23829-51889 GCA_013399055.1 Ramphastos sulfuratus
TGATTAAGGGAATGGAACATTTCTCTTATGAGTAGAGACTGAGAAAGCTGGGGCTCTTTAGTTTGGAGAAGAGGAGACTTAAGAGGTGACCTCATTCATAGAATCATAGAATGGCAAGGTTGGAAGGGAATATGTTTATAAATATGTAAAGTGAGAGTGCCAGGAGGATGCTTGGTGATACCCAATGACAGGAGAAGGGGCAATGGGTGGAAGTTGAGGCATAAGAAGTTCTATGTAAACATCAGGAGGATTTTTTTCCTTGTGAGGGTGAGAGAACACTACCCAGGGTGTTGTGGAGTCTCCCCCTCTGGAGATATTCAAAACCTGTCTAGGTGAATTCCTGTTTGATCTGGTATAGGAGATCCTGCTCTGCATGGGGGTTGGACTGGATGAGCTTTTGAGGTCCCTTCCAGCCTCTGAGATTCTGTGATTCTGTGATTATGTCAATAAATGCATTGTTCAAAACCATCTTTCTGAAACATCCACTATCCAGCATGGACTACTTCAGCCTTGTCACAGAATCACTATGGTTAGAAAAAACATCTAAAGATCATCAAATCCAACTCTACTAGAGATACTATATCCTTACACACCACATCTAGATGGCTTTCAAATATACTCAGGGATAGTAATGCAACCATTTCCCTGGGCAACCAGTTCCAGTCTTTGATAACCCCTTCAGCACAGAAGCTTCTCCTAATGTCTAAACTTTCTCTGGTGTAACTTGACATCATTTCCTCTTAGCAGTTGTGACTATGATACAATTGATTAGACAGCTGAAAATTCAGCCATTAGCATTTTGCATTAGCTCAGACAACTGAAGATGTGCTTCATTACACAAAATAAGAGCTTCTCCGTTTGAAATGGAAGTGTGGCAACAAGAAACTTCGTAAAAAGTCCTTCAAGTCTTTTCACAGGTTGGAAGAACTGACTGGTTGTCAAGCTCAAGACCAGAGACAAAGGCCTTTCCTCTCAGAGCAAAATATTCCTTATGCTTGATGCAGGTTTGCATTGCTTTCCTACACACTGCAGCCCAAGAAGTCCACTAAAAATATGAGGACGACTGCTGAATAGCGAAGAACACTATTTATCTACCCACTACTGGGGAAACAAACTAAAAATCAGCACACATCAGCCACAGACCACGAGTTTACTCCAACACACAGGAAAAGTTTTGCATCATCTCTAAACAATAAGCCTTCACACTGCCTCCAACTGAATGTCATCCATCAAAGCAGCTGGGCATACATGACTGACATTTAATCAGTGTCTGTGGTTTCTCAACATTGAGGAAGAGTTAACCTTCCATTGTTAAAAACATCACTATATTCATGACACATTCATCCATCACATCCACACAGCTGAGCAATTATATGAAAGACTACCTTTGAAGGCAAGCTATCTGGACATGCTTCCTACTACTCAACATCAAAGACAGAAATTATGCCAGCTCATATTGATGTTAAAGCCTTCTGGGGGCTAAACCAGGAGGTGATGGCATTAAAAACAAGCCCAAATTAACCACATTCATACAAAGAGACACCTGACTAGCAGATGACAATAATTAGGCACAAGTATTTACCGGTCCTGATCTAACGCCACAAAGACAATGCTAACTGCCCAATAATCCCATATACAGCTCTTTTAAAAGGACTGTGAAACTCTTACCACTGTGATTTGATTCATTCAATGGCAACTTCTTTTGGATGATGATTTTTTAATTGTTTTTCTTCTAGAGTGTGCCCTCTATCTTGAAACCCTACTATAAATAGAGCTGCATTCTTACTTTGCCAATTTACAGATGTGTTTTTCCAACCTCAAGCAGGCTGCGTGCAGGCAAATTTACCTGGACAGATGACTCATTAGGTTGAGGAGGTGAGCTACATAGACAATGGCAAAACTTTCTGCTATGAGTCAGGAAGGAGAAAACATTTTACCGTATGGTCTGTAAGAGGAGGCAGAACAATCAGCTTCTCCATGGTATTCATTACCACCCTCCAGAGCTCCTTCAGCACCCGTTTCAACACTGTCTTTTCACATACAGTGGCAAACAGTGTCAGGCTGCAGAGAGAGAACAAGAACTTAGTAAGTTCAAAGTAGGCAGTTTGCAAGGAAAAAGGAGATGTGTATAGGAGAATCGGTGCCCCATCTATGGCAGTTTGTCATAGTGGTGGTTTTTAGGGTAAAAGTCTTCCCTTTTCACAAAGCAGAACCTGCCTTCACCCTTGGAGGTCTATTGCTAAACACACTTGGCCAAAATGGATTACTGACATTTCTCTTTATTGACTTGAGGATTACAGAAGGTAACACTAAGATAGTGGTTGGGAATAGTCTGCATAAGAGCACATGCCATTGAACTGGTTTTCTTTAAGAAGATACCTCCCAATGTACCAGGTTTACAGAGCATTTACATAGGGAAAAAACAAACAAACAAACAAACAAAAATCCCCCCAAAAATCCCCAAAACACAAAAACAAAAAAAACCAAACCCAACAAACCCAAAACAAATAAAGAATAGTAAGTTTTAAACTTCAAGTAATTACTATAATTATTTTTGATGAATACCTAAATTAGTACTTCCCAGACTATTATACAGAAGTTCCTGCATGCATTATGATAACTTCTCAAGTCTCTAAATTTTCTGCCTCTATAAACACCTCAAAGCGTTTCTTGGACTCCTCTGCATTCTGTTGCAATTGTATTCATGAACAGAAGGAAAACTTGCAGCTAGTAAAGTTAAAATTCCTGTCTTTCCCTCTACCTGATCAGGAGTGTGCTTTGCTGATTGCTGTAAATGCTGGAGGCAAAAAGGAGAACTGAGTGTCTCTGGCACAGAATGAAGTCTAACGAGGCTTGAGAGAGAGGCAGGTATAAGAAGAAAAGCCATGAAATTCTTCCTCAAAATTTGGAGGCCAGGTATTTCAAGAACAAACCAAGAACACAGAGCTATTTCTCCTGTTCCAAACTTGATGCACTGTATCTGTAACATGCATTTGAACACCCCCTTACTTTCCATCCAGGAAATCCATCAGTGGCCTCAGGACATTATCTGCATCTTGTGCAACTGTGTTTCTGGCATTAGCAGCAACGTTTCCTGTTCCTTTAACTTGACAGAGGATATCAGACATTTGCTTGACACACTCATCAATACGAGTCTGAAAGCTGAACAGTTAGGAGAGAGGCAAAAACAGGGTTATCAGCTGCAGAGACCTCAGCTCTAAGCCATAATGTAACACATTGCAGTTCCATAAACCATGCAGTCACAGAATCATAGAACATTAGCAGATGGAAAGGACCTCCAGAGATCATTGAGTCCAACCTCTCTGCCAAGGCAGGATTCCCTAGGGTAGCTTAGGAATGCATCCAGATGGGTTTTGACAGTCTCCAGAGAAGGAGACTCCACAAACCTCTCTGGACAGCCTGTCCCAGTGCTCTGTCACTCTCACTGTACTGAAGTTTTTCCTCATGTTGAGGTGAAACTTTCTATGTTCCAGTTTGTATCCATTGCTCCTTGTCTTATTGCTGCTGATCACTGAACAGTGATTGGCCCTACCCACTTGACACCCACCCCTCAGATATTTGTAGACATTGATGAGATCTCTCAGTCTTCTCTTCTCCAGACTAAACAGCCCCAGGTTTCTCAGTGTCTCTCTGTAGGGGAGATGCTTAAGTACCCCAGTTACACCCTTCCTGAGATCTGCTGCTCATTTCCTCACTGCATTTGTTACCAAGGGCTATGCTATCCACTTTCTTATGCCCATCATCCACAGACAGCCTAGGACCTCTGAGCACAAGACACAATCACATTTGAGAGGAGTTTGTTTTTTCAGCTTGCAAAAAGAATTGATCACTTCCTGATTTCAAGTAACACTGCTATTCTTAGCTCAGAGCACCCTGGTGTATCTTTGCTTTCTATACACAGGGCGTTCTGCTACAGAGACTGGGATATTGTTGAGCTATGGCACAACACATGCAGCACTCAGCAGTCCACTGGCAGTAATCCACCTGGATATGAGCTATCACAAACTGAAGTCTTTAAAATAATAGAGGCAGATATAGACTGAACCAAGTCCAATGCTATACAGTCTGTACTATGTAAAGGTGTCAAAATGCTATATGGGACATGGAACTGTTGGAGCAGGTCCAGAGAAGGGCCATGAACATGGTCAGAGGGCTGAAGCAGCTCTCCTATGAGGACAGGCTACAAGAGTTGGGGTTTTTCAGCTTGGAGAAGAGAAGGCTTCCAGGAGACCTTAGAGTAGCCTAAGTATCTGAAGGGGGCCTACAGGAAGGCTGGGGAGGGACTATTTACAAGGTCTTGTAACGACAGGACAAGGGGCAATGGGTTTAAATTGGCAGAGGGGAGATGTAGACTGGATGTTAGGAGGAAGTTCTTTGCAGTGAGGGTGGTGAGGCACTGGAACAGGTTGCCCAGGGAGGTTGTGGCTGCTCCCTCCCTGAAGGTGTTCAAGGCCAGGTTGGATGAGGCCTTGAGTGACCTGTACTAGTGGGAGGTGTCCCTGCCTTTGGCAGGGGGTTGGAACTAGATGATTCTTGAGGTCCCTTCCAACCTTACCATTCTATGATTCTATAAGTACCACTGTAACACTGTGACCTGCAAGGCATTAAAGCACAGTTACCTCTCCATCTCTTACTGCAAAGAGGAGGTTCAAAGAGAAATAATACAATGGTTAAAAATGATGAGTAGAGCACAACAGCTCTCAGCAGATCAGTTGAGGAAATGAAAGAAAATGCTTTGACATTTAAAAGAACAGTTACTAACAACAAGCAATTAGCTATCCGGTGACAGCAAAAGGGTTTTGAAACCAGGAAGAAAAGTCAGTGCTAGGAGCTAAAGACTTAAGACAGTAAATAGGTTTGGAAGTCAGATTCAGACCTGCACAAGTGGCCTGAACTTCTGTTGTGGGCCACATAAGACACTTGTGCATTGGGTGTTAGCATACGAGTCCTCTGCCCTGTGGTTCTCACCTTCCTTCTCCATCTCACCATCTCTTTTCTCTCCTACACTGCCTCACTCTCCCACCTGCTCACTTCTACCCTGCCTCTCACTGCAGCAATTCCAGAGCTGCTTTTCTATGCAGCTCTCTTCTGCTTTCTCCGTTTCTGGCAGGAAGGGGCTTGTAGCAGTCAGTTGTGGCCACAGCAACAGCTTACACAGAGACATACATCATGTCAAATAAAATACAACCAAGAATTTCCCGTATGGTTGACAGTCCCTGCTCTGTAACAGGCTGATTCCACTCCATTTTTCTCTCAGATACTGCATCAGTTGCAGGGCCTTGTTTGAATGTGCTGTAACACCCAAGACAGGGGTTGAAAAACAAGACAACACCTCAAAATATAATAATTACTATGAGGCAAAATTGTCACCAATTATTGAAAATGATAGATCAGTTACTGTGGTGACAGGTTCACCTCAAAACAAAGCTCATGTAGATGCATAGCTTCACAGGAGCCCTTGGCAACAGGAAGTTAAAAGATAACTTCACCTACACTTGTCAGATGGCCTTCTGCTCCACAATTCCTGCAGAAATTCCCTCCTTCACTCCTAGGGCCTCCAAGAACAAAGCAGCCTCTAGCCTTATGAGAAGAATAAACACTTTCAATTCTCCTTTTCTCTGTGATATCCTTTAAAGCAGAAAATGCTTCTGTGTCCAGACATAATCCTCAGGACAAAGGTGGTGAAGCTCTCTGGATGTGTGCTGCTTTCCCAGCAGGCACAATTATCTCACACAGATGAAGAAAAGGTAAGATCTGCAGTGTCAGGTGTGCATGGTGTAGTAGGAGCAACTGTTTACAGACTCTGCACAGAATATTGTGGGTATCTGCCTTACCTCCCACATTTACATCTTTTAGAAGATCATGCTTATATAGTAAATTGCAACTCTGCTTTTCATTCCCTATTAATGTTAAGGAATGAGCAAAGCATCTGAGCCATTTGACTGGCTAAATCTCCTGCTGGCACATCTCTCTAAAACACTCCCTTGTAAGTATGCTGATAACAAGTAATCTCTTTAAATCATATTTTCAAATGTCAAGATTTTGCCCTAATTGTCTTGTAGCAGGGACACCATGGAGACAGGTCTCTGATAACAAAAATCGTCCCCTAATTATGCTTCTTCACTCATCCTCCATCTAATTATGAAGCTTACTGATTCAATTCAACCACTGTTTGACTGTCTCCATTTTTACTGCTGCCATCCATTACTTCACCTCCCTGCTTACATCTCCATGCTCAATTCCAAACAGTCCCTGACAAACCCCACTGTGATTATTTGGTCATTAAGTACTGCAGATTCGTAGACCATAGAAGGCCAAGCTGGCAGAAGTTGCTTTATCCCCCTTGTCTATGTTTCATCTATATTTCAGTTCATGTCTACCCTAATCTTGCCATAAAGCACATTATTAAATGAACAGGATTCATCATGAGAAGTGGTTGCTTCTGAAGATCAGCTGGGAGCCATGTATTTCTAGGGTTTGCTTAACTGACATATTTTGTTGTTCACTTCAAAATTATTACCGAGTCAAGCACACTTCTATGCTCAGGTAAATGTCAATATGATTTGCAATAAAACTTTAATTACCATCCATTATTACAGCAATAATTTAAGAGTTCTTCCCCTTGAAACATTAGAAAGCACCATTCAAAGCACCATTAAATGAGTTAACCTTGAGTCCTAACCCTATTTCCTTCTTACTCCAGTATTCTTTTCACAATGAGAACTCAGTTGGCTGTTTCGTACACTTTGAGCAGAACACTTGAACAAGAATGTTGCTGCAGAAGCACTAAGCTGGAAACTGCTCTTCCAGCAATAAAAAAGGAGCAGGCAGCTCTGTAAGTGACAAGCACTGCTTACATAAAAACATCACTCTCTGTAATTCAAACACATTTCACAGTTGAGAGACCTCCGTGTTACATTTCTGAGGAGAGCACTAGAGAGACTTCAAAAACATTTCTCACTTCTTTAGATGGTCCCTGTGAATTTGAGAGAGACCATGAATTTATATCAAAAAGATACATATAATGCAGTTGACATGAGTTTCTTTTCTCTTCCTAACCTGACTGAATGAGACTAGGCAGAAGAAGGGAATACTTAAAGGACAGAGACTTTGTTATACTCACCTGTTACCAAACACAGCACTTAGCTCATCCAAAACATTGTTCAGCTTCACCTGGAGCTCTTTGAGATGGTCGCTTGCTTCTGCATCCAACTGTGGATGAAAGAAGAGCATTTAGCTTGAACCCAGATTGCAGGCTGCTGTCCCTCACAGTGCTTTTCTTCACTGATGAGGCTACTCCTAACAAGCAGGTGAACTACATGCACTGGATTATGCCAGCTAGGATGCTTCCCTTCACTGCCTGCTACTGTTGCAGAAGCTGGATTTCCCCAGGCTTCAATACCCTTCTTGATATTTATAAAGCTGAGAAACAAAGTGAATGTGATCTCCCTACAATCAACAGAGTAAACAGAATGAGAAATCATCAAGAGCTGTGCATCACCTTGGACTCACAGGTCATTTTAACCCTGTAAGTGCAGAAGGAGAGAGGACCTCTCAGACTGGATGTTATTTAATTGTGCATTTTTCCATGCATAGTCTTGAAAGGTGCCATTTCACCTTCCACCCTGTTGTCAAGTATTCAAAGTGACCCAGCCACTGGTCTCAGAAGACTGGCCCTAGCTATCTGGAAAACCTGGCCACAGTATCATGGCAGGAAACGTGCACCATTTCCTTTTGGAAAGCACCATCTCAGCTATAGGTACTAAGCACAAGTAGCTCTTGTATTGTTTCACATGTTTCTTTTTTAACATGTTCAGAGATTTCATCAAAAAGAAGAAAAAAAAGAAAAAAAAAAAAGAGTGCCCCAAGCATTGGACACTGATGACACTGATGACACCTTGCCACACACTGTTAGAAAGTGCTTGCTCCATTATTATCAGCCCAAAGCTGTCTGTTTTCACACTGAACAATGCATTTTATTCCAGCTGCAGCCATCCCTCCAGCCTCAAAAAAGCCACTTCTGAGCAACCTACCTGTATGTGTACATAACACATGCTGAATGCTTTGGTATCACTTGCTCTCAACAAGTAACTTGTAAAAGAGATTTGCCTTTGCATGCAGCCAGGCAAGCTGCTTGTAAAACAAAAACCTTCCAGAAACGTTTCCATTTGGCATTCAGAGCTCTAGCCCTTACCTCTAAGGCAGAGCATCTATTTACAAGTGTAATGAGCCAGATGCCAGTACCATGGTTAAAAATCAGCTTTGTTTTTTATGGTATATTCACATATGCAGCTATAAAGGATTTTAACATGACAGGAGTTCCCATTTCTATATTCAGTGCTGAAGTCCTCTTCATATTCCTCAGCATCTGTCAGAGAAAGTCAGGCCTTAGGGGATTTGGACTCTGATCCATTCATTCTCCTGCTGTAAGCTGGCATGGAAAACTGACTCTATTAGGCATTAGAAATTATGCTCATGAAACTCCTGGATCAGAATTAAAAAAAAAACCCAAAACCAAAACCAAATTAAAAAAACCCAAAGTATTATAGTTGTAGATATTGCTATCTCAGATTTTTTTTTTTTAAGTCAGAGTGAATCTGTGTTCCTATTATCCTTGCTCCATGAAGGCAGAAGGAAGCTAATGTCATGCCAAACAGCAGTCATTCTAGCCAAGCTGGTAGGTAAAACAAAACCAGCATCTGTTGATGGTGGTTTGTTTTGCCCCTACATTAATCTTTCCCTTCTCCTACTGTGTAAAGGGACACGAGTCACAAGCTGTCCAGTTCACTGTCTGGAATTAAAGGCACCGAACAGCAGATTTGAGGCAGGACCAGTTCATCATTCATCAAAATATTTCAAGTAATTGCTTTGCTGCAATTTGTTATTCAAGTGGCTAACTCTAGATTTAAAATGCAGGCTAGCCCTAGCTGAGCATTAAAAGGAGAATTTCCTGAAGCATTAATTGTACAGATTAACATGAAACTGAAGACACAAAAATTGTATGATAACAATCTGCTGCTGCTCAGCAGCTAATTCTTTGGGTTGCCTAGGCAGTGCTTGTCTCTGATACTCACCTTACATGACTCACCTTGTAAAAAAAAAAGGGGGGGGGGGGGGGGGGGGGGGGGGGGGGGGCAAAAAAATTTTTAAAACCGGTNGGGGGGGGCGCGGGGAGTGGCACAGAAATGTTTTAAACTAGGCTTTCACAGCACATCTAGGCTTCAGCAGTGCAGCACCTCATAATTTCAGTAACACAACCTCATAGCTCACAAAAAGCTAAGCAAAACAATGGACTGCTGAGAGCCATCTCTCTCAAGTGAAAAGAGAGAAAGGCTTGTTCTGGTGTCAGGAACAGCACACAGCCAGCTGAAATCTGCAAAACTGGGTAGAAAATACATGTCACATTAGGTTTTATTGAATAATGTATGAATAATTAAATAAATGGGCCTGAGTTCAAGCAAACACCAGCAACAGCCCACTTTAGCACAGAGTTAAAGTACAACTTCTGTTCCGGAGGTGTAGTGGAACACTGGAACAGGTTGCCCAGGGAGGGAGCAGAGGCCCCATCCTTGGAGGTGTTCAAGGTCAGGCTTCATAGGGCTCTAGGCAACCTAACGGAAGATATCTCTGCTCCCTGCAGGGGGGTTGCACTAGACCCTTGGAGGTCCCTTCCAACCAAACCATTCATGATTCTATGACCCTATGAAATAAAGGTTTCAAAAAAATATTCATGAACCAAATTACTGTCCAGGACTTGCCCCTCGAATCCATTCTTCATTATGATTTTAATGCTACCTGCCACTCTGTCAACACTGCCTTTTCTAAAACAACTTTCAGGAAATGTCTGGGAATGCCACTGAGTGACAGCGAAACTGTTTTGATTCTACGAAATCAATACAGCTCAGAATGGAAATAAAAGTGTTAATTATAGATCTTAAGCATCATTTGAGATACTTCTTTCTGTGTGTGTGTGCGTATATATGTATGTGTCTATGATATACATATGTGCCTTGAGATTTCAAGCACAAATCCAAGAGAATCCCTCCACGCAGAGCTCTCTAAAGCATCTGCTGCTGTCCTTGTTGTTTCTGATCAGCAATGTTCACAGACCACATGGTGTCAACACCTTAAAGCCAGAGATGCTGAGCAATTTTTGCACTGTTGTGTCTTCTGAATAATACCATTTGAAAAAGAGTAAGAAGTGAGGGCAAAGGTACCATGACTCTTTGTTGTGGGCAAGCCCTTCTGCTCCATGTTATGGTATTACACTGCAGGATAACTATGAGTGAGTCTTATCTCTTGGTGTAGCAGTAAATAAGCACTATGGATTTCCACAGGAGTGTTTTGGACCCACTGGTAAAAATCCCTAGGGAGTAGCAGTATTTTAAAGCTTTGCAGAGTTGCACAAGTGCTACAGCTACAGATGAATCTGTGAATCAGAGCAGATGAAGCCACAAGCACACGTTAACTGAAACCAATCCCCAAGGTCTGGCTCAGCACATGGCACATCTAACATACCTTGCTGTAGGAACAATGGAATATACTGGTACCTAGTTCTTAAAAACACCTTTGAGAACACAGAAAAGTGAACAGTTCAAGACAACCAGGACATACCATGTCACTTCCTTACTTTCCCAAGGAAGCAGTTCCTTTTCGGGTAGAGCAGTCAGGATAATGCTTACTACTGTGTAAGCTACTGCGTGATGGTTAGATGAATATAACTAAAATCTGTTACAGAAAGTAAGAATTGCCTTCCTGAAGGAGAGAATGAAACTCATAGATGCATTTCTGTCAGTACATTTGTCTACATGGTCTATTTTCAAAGCTGTTGGCTCATCAATTGTTACTAGTCAGATTCAATCTGCACCAGAGAAAGGACTACTTGAACTAGGCCAAGACCTTGTTTACACTAGCAAAACGGAGGACCTGAAAGGTTTCAAGCCAAAAAGCAAAGAACTACAATAGTCACCAAGAGGGAACCCCCTGGTGATGGCAAGTAATGCAGGCATCTAACACAACACATTTCTGGTGATCAGTGGCAGCCTTATGAAGCGGACAAGCAGCATTTGAGAAGAAAAGAAAACGTCACCTACAAAAATCCAGCTTCCTTGAAAATTTGCCACATTTCTTCCTGTGTGTTTTGTTGCTCACAGTCTGGCTTTCTCTGGCCTTTTTTTTCCCTTTGATTCCACAGTGCAGGGGAAATAGTGGATTCATCACTGCTCTACCTTACCTACACTTGTTGAGAAAGGTGAAACCTTTGAAACAGGGCAGAACAAACAGGAGTGGTCTGTTCTAGGAAAAGTAGCCAAATGTCTTAAAAAAAAATCCTTTCTTTCTCCCCCTATTTAACACAGCATCAGGTGATACTTTCAATTTGAAATACAGGGAAACCCTACTTAATGGTCACCACTACAGAAAAAAAGTAGCAAAGTGATTACTTAAGGGGAATTAAGTACACATGGATGAAAACTTTCTAAACCAATTCCTAAACATTTCATCACAAGTTTATTTTTCCAGGAAAAATTAGCATTTTGCTGTCACTGATATTACAGCTGTGAGCATATAATACTAGTTCTTCATGTAAGCTTCAGAAATTAAGATTGTTGAGACCATGTGTGAAAGAAAGACAGCAGACTTTTCCTTTCCTTTGTTACTTCATAGAATTCTGCCACTGAGCACAAGAAAAAACTTGAAACAGCAATACAGGCAAAAACTGAGCTGCTGATCAGCTAAGCTGACTTTTATCTTGGCATACAGGTCATAGCACAGGCTCTATACCACAACATCACCAAAGAAAATACACTTAGGCTTTGAAAATAATTTTTTCCTAACATCAGCATCAGCAGCCTTTTCTTCGTTTTCCTGAATCTTGAAAAGCGATGGAAAAAAAAGAGAAAAGGGAAAAACAAAAAAAAGTGGTTTATATCAGGAAATAAACAGAGATTTGGGGATGGACAATCTTATTTTTGGCAAAATGGCCATCTTGGAACAAACTGACACATCTGAGTAGCCAACAAAGCATGAGTATAGAATTCTGATTTGCATGTCTGGAATGTATTAGATAATGGATGTTTAAGTGCCAAAGCTACTGTCCCACACTTACATGCCACGCTGTGTAATTCAGTGTCAAGAGTTCTGAGTTGTCTGCCTGTCTGTCTGTCTTCAGAGTTTTGAAACCACCATCCATGCCCACATCCAGCCCACATAAGCACAATATGTATCATTGTCTTTCCTTCTCCATGCTATCCTGCTCCGCAAAACATTTGTACCTACATCTTATGATAAATTTACTTGTTAAGGCTTCAGACATGGTCATCCCTTTCACACTTTTACTACAGTGGCAGATGTCACAGGGCTCTCTATAGGACTGAAATCTTAAAGAGAAAGTGTGATGCAAGTAATCCTGTAACAGTGTGGTAGGAATCAGTGATAATCTTTTAGCACTCTTACCTCTTTACCACCCATAGCTTCAAACATCTTCTCTAGTTGTACCCTCAGCTGTTGGATGTTATTCATCAGGATGCAGGGCTAAAGGGACAAAACAGGTGCTCATTACTCCTCAGGATGGCCACTCATTTTCACACGTGGTAGAGTCTGCACCTCAACATTCCTCCTCAATTATCACCAGATCTGGGGATCAACTGAGAAGTATGGCATTCACAACTCAACTTTTAAGCACTCTTTAAAAGTTCAATACAACTTCCAAGCACTCTTAAAAGTTAAGTTAAAAAGGATAAGTTGTTATGTTTCTTGGCTTGAAATGGAATGACCGGTTCCAGAAAATTCAGATCTCTATTGTTGCATTTTTCCTTCCTAGCTTTATCACACTCAGAGAATAAGCTGACAAGAAATCAGTATCAGTACAAGGCTTGATCTCTGCAGCTCCTGCCATGCCCTGCAAGAGTCCAAGCTGTGTCACCTTCAGCCTCTTAATGTGGCAATGTATTGTTCTGAAGGGTGTACATTCCAGATGAGATGACAAACTGGTACCCAAGGCTGCATTCGGGGACACAGTGGGTCCTGCCAGGTCAAGCCTGAGAGCAAAAGCCAAGGATGGCCTGAGCAATAGATTCTTTCCTCTGCAGTTACACACCCAGTACAAGTGTGGGATATAGTAAAACCAGCACAGACAGACCCTGTCCTCAAAAATGCAAGGCCCTGTTTTGTTAATAGACAGAATTCAGTATTAAATAGCAAGATAGCACGATGAAGACAAAATAAGTTGAGAGTGCCGCTAAGTGCCAGACCTAGAGAGCAATCTGTGCCCATTTATTACTGTGATTTTTTCCTCCCTCGGTTGTTAGAGGTTTTTTTCGGTTGCTTGTTTTTTTGCTGGGAGGGGTTGGTTGTTTGTTTTGGGTTTTTAATCATCCCTTTGACATACAACTCAGATAAGCAGAATAGAAGTTAACTTCAAGTGGATCTGACAGATTCCAAAGCCTGCAGATTATCTTCAGGATCTAGTTTTATTTCATGGCCAAGCCAGAATCCAAACCGCAGGAGCACACAAATGATGATAAAAACAATACCAAAAATATTTATGCCATCAACAAAATCAGCTGCAATGTGATCAGGACAATTATGTTATTCCTCAGAGCAGAAGAGAAGCTCAGCACAACTCACCAGTTTCTCCTTGGAGCAGTAGGACTGGAAGCTCTTGGAAAGGATGTCAGCATACTGCATCAGCACTTTCCCAATAGTCTACAAAGACAAAATACAAGCACTATGTCCTCTATTGCTGCAGAACTCCAGGAAGCAAATCATCACACTGCTTCGCATCCCAGTAAGGGAAGGTAAACAGCTGGATGTTGAGGGCATTACCTTAGCAAATCTCCTGTTATAATGAGCAACAATGACAGGGTCTGGGCACTCCAACTTCTTAATGATCTCAAAGCTCTGATTGAGCTGTGTGAAGACGTCCACCACTGAGCAAGAAAACAGAGCATGCTCGGATGTTTGCTGGAACTAAACCAGAAGAACAAGAAGTCATTCTCAAATGGAAAGATCTCAGATACATCCATTTCATTGATGTCACCATCATCTGCCATATTGGAAGCAGAACAACTGTACCAAAAAACACATCATCTCTAGAATGAGTTAAAATTCTCCAGAAGGCCCAGAGGAGCTAAATAGTTAATTATTTTGGCTTAGAAGTTTACTGTGCTTCACTATGATGTGACAAGCACCAGGGAAATGTAGTATGATGCTGAGATCCTTAACAAAATGCATGGTCTTCCTGTCAGTTAATGAGGAAAGGAGAGAGTGAAAGGCTTTTTTATAGATTTTTGGTTTTTTTTAGTGTAGATCATAGAGAGAATGCTTACATTAGCATCACAGACTACAGCACCAACAGTCACTGAACAAATGGGAAGGCTTCTCCTAATTCTCAGCAAATTAATAATAAGGTTGCTTTGTTAGTAGATAAAGGTCACATTCTCACTGCATGACTAAGAACATGCAAAGTGCCTTTGCCTTATACTTCAACTATTTCTCACAAACACAGAGATGAGAGACCACCAAGTCACTGGCTGACAGATTCAGCAGAACAGACACAAGTGCATGATATGCACGTTGCTATTAAACAGCTCTTTGTGACCTGCAGAGTCCTACAGTATACAAGTTTCCCAGTTGTTTAGCAAGCAAAAAAGATCCTGCATCTGAACAACAGCTGAATTTACAGTGTTGTTGTTTAGTTCTGGGCACTGAGGAATGCAGTGTTAAGTCATCCACTTGAAGTGACATACATACCCCATCTTTTTTATCTCTCTCCAGAGCACCATGCAGGAATTCTAAGGAAACATCTTCATTTTCATCCAGCCACTGCATCACAAACTGCTCAAACCACCTGCAGGAGGGATAGGAAAGACAGCAAGTTACAGCAAGAAACAGAGCACCCCAACCCAGCCCAGCCCATTCTGATGCTTCAGGAAGCCTTGTGAAAGTCTGGCACTGTCAGGTGTCTGAATGTTGTTATTTCTGCATGCAGCCAACATTCCTAAAGGTACTCCTACCTGTAACACAAGCTACTGGTGAGCAGGGCCTCTTATCATCGCTTGGGCTGGATCGGCAGAAGCCCAGCGTCTGTGAACTGCTGGTCCTAAGCTGGTTTTGTTCTCCCCTATCTTTCCTCTTCCTTAGTATCTTCTCCTTTCCCTCCCCCCCCCCCCCCCCCCCCCAAGAGAATGACCTTTAACTTTGCATCAATTCGGAGCACTTTGTCTTTCCCTTTTACCCACATCAGTCATGGCAGGGTGACCTCCAAGCTTGCTACCTCTCTGCATGCCAAGCCACCATCCTGATGGATGCCTGGATGGGTGTAGCATCTTTCATGTGAGAACTGCAAATGAGTACAGGGAAGAAAAAAATGTGCCTCTTCTCCAGGACCCTTTAGATACTTCATCTGCAGATATAGGCATAGTTCCGGAGTGCCAGGAGAATCAAGTGTAAAAGTCTTCTTCACTTTAACCCTGCCCTTCCTATCCTCAAGCCTTCTATTGAACATCCTCCCATTTCTATGGGCTGCTGATCTCACTGTGATTGAATAAGATTAACTTCTAGGGATTGCACAATACATCTGTCAGGGCTTGCCAGAACCTGTCTAGCCCTCTAAGCAGCTCTTCATTGTTTTCTTTTAAAGAAGCACATTCTATATCTATATACTACGTTAAGTGCTTGACCAACAGCCTTGGTGTAGAGTTGGGCCCCAAAACAAAGCAAGGCAGCAAAGTTTGTCTCTGTTTCTTCTCCTCATTTAGTAGGATAAGCTAAATGGCAGAGCAAAACTCAAGAAGCTGCTGAAGCAGACACTGCTGTATCTCAGGGAGATGCCTTACATGAGGTGCTGTCTGGAGCTAGCTCCTGCAGTGAATGAAAGGCTTTTACAAACTCCCACCTTGGCTAAAGGATGCTAAGCAGCTTCAGTGATGGGATCTTACACCTGGTCATCCTTTTCTCACCTCTGTGGGACATAGTCACTCTGAAAAATGGGGCAGGGCAGGGGTGTGTGCATTGTGTTTAAGGAATAACAGCACTTACAGTCTGGGCTTTGTGATGTTCAAGTGCCAACATATCACAGCTAAAGCATATCTTAATTTCAAATATTACTTAACAGCATTCACAAATAAGGGAGCAAAAGTGGCCAAGTGTGATTTCAGTCCATACAAAAGATTATCATAGAGATTCAGAGACTACAGCCTCCTCTAAACAGGCAGCTGTGTTCATAGAGATTGTGCTAATTAAGGGTTGAGTTTGCAAAGAACATGAAAGCATGTGCTAGACATGAGAGGGAGATCAAGAGCAAATTCATAGACAGAGCAGATCAGATAGCCTTAAATACTCTTTACACTTTGAAATATAAAGCACATCAATGCTAATATTGGAAACTGTAACCGACACCGTGTTAAACGCCAACAGCAACCTGTCTGTGCAGCCATATTTAATACAGACTGCAACAGTGGAACACTGACACAGACTTATGGACTTTCTGTATTCTGGAAAAAATCTTCCCAAATGGCACTTCAGGCTCCTAAAAGTCAGCATATTTTGGAGCCTGCTGTGAGTTTCTCGAGCTTTCAACATTCTATTTTAAACTGCAACACCATATATTAAAGCAACAGCTCAATCAGTCCTTAGAAGATAACTCAGGCAGTTTACAAGGAAGGAAGTACACATCCTCCACCTGTTTCACAATTCCCAGGCTGCAAGATGCTGACTACTTCACATGTCATATGTCCATGTACTACCTGTTTGTGCCAGAAGCCATAATTCTCATTCCTGATACTCATTCATCCTTAGTCACTGCACCATATTCATAAGAAACAGCCTTTCACTGTCAAGATCAGTCATTGCCCTTTTTTATGGCTATTGAATGTTGATATTAAAAAAACAAACAAACAAAAAATGTAGAGGTATTTTACTCTCTTACCAAATGGTCTAAAAGAAGGTGGAGAGAAAAAAGAAAAAGGTACTTCTGAGTGGCTGGTAGCACTGTGTTTGCTCCCACCTCCATTAAAAATATCATTACCTCCAGAAGGAGGTAACATGAATGTTGAAGTGTGAAGTGAATTACTTAGGTGAGGTCAAGAAATTCAGCAACTACATTTTCAATGCTAGCCTCAACTTTGCCCCTTATTAGATGGCAGGAAAACACAAGAGTTACAAATGATCTATATATATGTGCCTGGGCACATTCAGGACAAAAACGTGCTTTGAGCTGTAACAAACTGTAGAGCTGTAGAGTTATCTTAGGTCAAATACCCCTTACAGTGTTTTACTATCAGGTCTTGAGCTGCTGATCAAGTGAGGACTACACAAAGGCAACATATCCAAAATGATATTCAAAATCATCCAGGACAGAAACTAATAATCTGATTTCATGCAGAAATAGCTTCAAAATGTTGTTAAATGGCAAATATCTTCTTCATCGTCTGCTTCAATTATTGATTTGGAAGCAAACACTGTAGTGACTCACACACCAGCACACAAGGAAAAGGCTCACAGTGCTGCTTTAGAAACATTCTGTACTGGAAAGGGTGACTTGAGATGGCACAGCCAACCTCACCAAATAAGGTTTGCCCAGAATATACCTTTGTCCTGTCTGCAAGGAAAGGGAGTGGTGACTTTTGACCAAATTAAAGTTTACTTCAGTTGGCTGCACAACAGTAAAGTAACACGAAAGGCTCCACTTTCAGCTTGGCCATGAGCTGGGCTCCACAATTTACAGGTGAATTAATCTTATTCGTTTGGTGTGGATGCATGTGGGTACCCAACAAACATCCTGTAGGCCTTGGCAAGAAGGCAGGCAGGGTTTCAAAGAGTCAAAGGATAAATACTGTGTTTGATGAAGTAAGCCAAAAGAGTAAGACAGGATTTCAAAGGAAGGAATGCCTTCGTCCACCAAAGAGAAGGCAGTCTTTAGTACAGCTACGATGCTAGCTGCATGGTAAAATCAGCATTAAAACAAAATATAGAACACTTATTGACACATTAAAAAGGCAGAGTTTTTTGGAAACTGACATTTCATGGCTTTTATAGAATCATAGAATGGTAAGGTTGGAAGGGACCTCAAGGATCATCTAGTTCCAACCCCCTGGGCAGGGATACCTCCCACTAGTACAGGTCACTCAAGGCCTCATCCAACCTGGCCTTGAACACCTCCAGGGAGGGAGCAGACACAACCTCCCTGGGCAACCTGTGCCAGTGCCTCACCACCCTCACTGCAAAGAACTTCCTCCTGACATCCAGTCTAAACCTCCCCTCTGCCAGTTTAAACCCATTGCCCCTTGTCCTGTCATTACAAGACCTTGTAAATAGTCCCTCCCCAGCCTTCCTGTAGGCCCCCTTCAGATATTGGAAGGTTACTGTAAGGTCTCCTCAAAGCCTTCTCTTTTCCAGGCTGAAGAGTCCCAACTCTCTCAGCCTGTCCTCATTGCAGAGCTGCTCCAGCCCTCTGAGCATCTTCGTGGCCTCCTACTGCTCCAACAGTTCCATGTCCTTCCTGTGCTGGCAGCTAAAAACTGAGGAGAGGAAGTTTTGAAGATCCACTCCCAGCTCCACTGCTACTTCAGTCTCAGAAACTGCTGCTGAATTTCAGAAAGTAAGGGGAGTATAAAAACTTCAGCTTCAATACTTTGGAGACCAGTTTATTCAATCATATCTAAAGGCTATAAGAAACATGGTTTCTTATAGTTTCAGCTCAAAAAGTGAGTTTAAGGATGGGCTCTCATCTGACAAATGAGAACTCATCTGTTCTCTGGACAGTGGCAATTTAGTTTCCTCTGAAGAGTTTAGTAACGTGGAAGCCTGATGAGTGGGACTCTATTGTTAAGGACGGTTCAAGACTAAAAGCTCCCGTGATGCAAAACAAAGGACAAAAGCACACTGCCATAACCGGTACCAAGGGAATCTTTTACAAGAGGTGAAGGTTGTTTGAGAACCTGGCTACTGCACTAGAAGAGTGAAGGAACAAAGCCAGCAGCTGCAAATGTAGGCGAGCGCAGGAGCCCTGCCATGAAGGCCAGCAGAGCATAGCAGTCTGCAGATGACTGCAGAATGGAACTGAGCATCGTTACCCTGGTTGTACAGGAGAGAAAGAGAGATTAAGAATATCTGATGGCTTGCCTGGGACTACATTGACTCAGAGGCACAGCACACAAAACAGGGCTTCTGAGACTGTCATTCCAACACCCTGCTCACCAAGTTAATGCCTCTCATTGACCTGATTTGTTAAGCAAGGCCCATAGCCCAAGCTGAGCAATTATGCCAACTGCCTCAAGTCTTATTAGTATGCAGCTAGCACCAGGCTTGAAGGGACTGCGTACACCACAGGATGGGAAGAGAATTCAAAATGCCAAGCTGAAAAGAGCCCAGGCAAGATTTTTTTGTTTTTTTTTTCCCCTAAGAGGGAAAAGTGCAAAGTGCAGCACTAGGCAGCTGTATACAGGGTGGGAAGAGCAGCTAGGTAGGACACTCTGTAGAGGATACCTTGCCTGTGTCCCACTGGAAGTATCACTAGACATAAAACAACACTTAGAGTGAAAAAAAGACACACATATATATATATATATATAAAAAAATATTTTAAAAAAAAATTAAATTTTATTTATATTTTATATATATAAAAACACCCTGCTATCAACACAGCATGTCTGGCATGTCTGAGCAGCAGCATTACCTGCAGGGCAAGGTCTAGGTAAACAGCAGTGTTTAAGTCTAGATGTTGTAGGTCCAGACACAGATGAGCTGGAGAGAGGTGAGTAAACCCCACTTAACAAGGAAAGTTGGGAAGAAATGGCAATCAGCAGGAGACTGGGAAGGGACAAGAGAACAGCACTTTACTTTTGTAAAACAAGAATAATTCACTCTCTGTGCCCAGGCTGGTAGGAGAGGATATAACAAGCTCAAATTGAAGCCAGAAAAGTTTGGAGGGGGAAAAAGGGGAGTATGTTAAACCCTAAAAAAATCAAACGGAGTGAAGGCACAGGAAAAGTACAGTGAAGAAAAGCTGCTTGAATGAGAAATGAAGCAATTGTCCCTGAAAGCCTCTGAAAAATCTGTAAAACGCTGGTCAGAAATAACAGACCAGCTCTTGCTTTATGCCAGATATTAGACTTCAGGTACTGTATCCTCTCCATAAACCTTCTCCAGGGAGTCTCATAAGCCTGCTTCAGGGCTGAAATCTACTGCTGCTCTTTTAAAGTTAAACAAAAGTTGTGAACAATTGGCTTGAAGCTTAAGAGTGACAGTTTATCTGATGTTTCCAACTAAACCATCTGGTCTTACTAAAAAAAACCTAGAAAACGTCATCTTTACTTACAAATCCTGTTGTGTGTGTGTACATATGACATTCACACACACACACACAGAGATGCACATACAGTACATACAGATTATGCTGCATCTATTAACTTAAGAATGCAAGGATACATCCACAAATCTGCTGTTCAAAAACTAGCACCTACACCATAGGCACAAAGTGGCTTACAGACTGTCCGTGACATTGTTAAACCTTTCAGGATCTTGGGAGATACTGTACAACAAGGGATTGAACTGTAAAATTGGCACAGAACACCAGAAGGGACAAACATTCACACAGATACGGAAAATCAGCGAGTGAAGAAACGGTGTAGCGTGGAGGCAGCCACAGGAGAACCAAATGACTACCCTCAAGGTAACACAAGGAGGCAGATAGTGAGGACTTGCTACAGGAGACGTAATACAACTCACGCTGGATATTCAGGCACTTGTCCCTTGAAGGCAGGCAGATCACGAACATATTCGTTGTACAGCCACTTCACTTTGAAGTGTAAATTCATATAGTCTGCACTTTTACACAATCTGTGTTTCTCATGCTCTGTAGAGAAGAAGGGGGGAAGAAAAAGCAGTTAGGTTTAAATTTACCACTGTTGCTGCATCAGGCAGAGGAGAGGTCATGTAAGGAATGTCCACAGTACGCAATGGTTTTGAGGACGAAGCAGATATAGAGCCAAAAAAATATTCATTACAAAGGATTTTGGCAGCAGGCAGGGGTTCTTGGTAGTTGACCATTGGGGTTCTGGAGTTTATTTTTGCAGCTCAAATTAATACTTCCATTTGTGGCAGACTTTTTGGTTCTCAGAGCAATAAAACTGAGCATTATCTTACGGCCTTTCCATGTAACAACCAACCATCCAGATTTCATCTTCGCAGGAAACAAATCAAGGATACTGAACCTGTTAATTCTTAGACATAAAAAAAGGCAATATGAACACGTTACACTACATTATAGGACAAAAGAGTAGAAAGCATTGGGTTCTTTAGAGTTTGAAAGTGTGAGTCACAAGCAAGCTCAAATGAGCTACAGAGAAGCTGAAGCCTTCCCTGGTGCCCAAAGAAACTCATGACACTTCTGAAGGCAACTGTTTTCTCATCCACACTGCCTTCCTGAGCACTGATCCATGGACATCTACCTGCTCCTGAGCCTCTTCCTCCTGGTAGGTTTTGTTACATTTTTGTCCTTAAGCTATGTCAGCACCATGCAGTTCCTCCTTGTGTAACACAAATGCCTCCACAAAATGACTCTTTGAAGATAAATGCTAAAGTACTTGTAATATTCAGACCTGTTTCTGCAGAGATCATCTCCCTAGACCACTACCCTCCTCTCTCCCATGAGAAATTCATGCTCCATGTCTTCACTCTCAAGACCCATCACAGCCTACTTCAGCTCTCAGCATTTCACTCCTCCCTCTGAACAATCCCTGTTTTTTAATTGCTTGTTAAGTTCTCCCAAAAGCATCTTAATGCTTTTTTCCAAGCCACCCCTGTGGTTTGCACAGACAGATCCTTCTACTGCACTGCTCTTCAAAACCTACCTTGAGAAGAAAAACATTAACTCCTTTTTCACAATGCTAGGAGAACTCACCAGCCAGCTTTTGCCTGCAATGTGACCACAAATTACCAGCTGGCCAATTCTGCACTATTGCTTCCTAGTGCCAGCTGTCCACATCCATCTCTTTTTTCTGCCAAGCTTCAACAGCATGAACATGCTTTGTGCCAGGCTTCTTTGTTCGCTCTATCACCACATCTAGCCACTAGTCCATGACTACAGTGTAAGATATGCAACTACAATAGACATGATTTGGCTAAGACTCAAAGTTTTTCTCCTCAAAATTGATTTTAGACTCATCTTCTTACTCCTTATGTGACTGCCTCATTGTTGATGTAACTTTTCAAGTGCATTGCTGCTGACATGTAGACAGGATCCAACTATGTTAAGTAGTGGAAGTCTTTCTCTTAATTTTGAATGGCTTTAATCTAGGACTTTGGTGCAAGTATCCATTAATGAGGTAGAGATATGCACATGGGAGCAGTGCATGCTTCATCAGCAGAAGATACATCTTAATGATGTAGAAATCCCCAGCTTTCTACTCAGTTATCTGTCAGACATGCTTACCTTACAACATCATCACCTATTTTCATGTAAAGGCAAATTCATGCAACTATTTAAAAACATTAAGAAACTTGACATTTCTCATGAAGCTTCAACAAAACAAATAGATTATCCAACCAAAACCACAAAAAACAAAGAATTTTTCATGCTTAATTATTCCATAAACATCATCAACTCCCAAGCAGTCTAACTCCAGTGGGTTGTCTGCAAACCTCTGCAGCAGTGTAACACATTTCCTTCTAATTCACATGCAGCAGAACCACACAGATACAATCCCCCAGAAAAAGAAATCCAGTCTTTGTTTTAAATAAATTTAAATGCCAAGTATCTAAGAGACATAGTCCCCAATGGACAAATTACTTTACATATGCTACTATTTCACATATACTATGATCCATTATTCTCCACAATTGATTTGCTTGTACTGGAGCCAGGAAAAGTCCATTCTCATTTTACAGTAATACATCTGCTGTCTTTCTTGAGATCTGGGGAAGTCCAAACAGAATGTCTGAAATGATGAACTCCCTCAGGAACAACTGCAGAAAGAAATGCAAAGCTCTCTCCACAGTTCTACATCTGGAAACAAACACAGCAATAACAATGCCCACTTAGCTCCCTATGAGAGTGAGGAAATCAATGGACAATTATAACTTCATTAACTCTGACATGCACTGCCATTCAGGTGCTCTTGCATTGTTCCTGCAAAGGGAAGGTCTGACTTGGAAGTAAAAAGGATTTGGATCTGTTTTATTTCCTCAAAATTAAGCAGTCCACTAAAAGCAAGTAATTCAAGCCTTTTCCTACCTTTTTTTTCTTTTCTATTTGATTTTAAAGGGCGTTTGAAACACTACTAGGTTGCAGAAGAGAGAAACATAAAGCAGCCACAGAAGCATGAGCCCAAGGACTGCTACTACGACTACCTAGCTATCTATAAGCAGTAAAGGAGGGGTTTGACACCAAGAGTAAGGTAAAAGAAAAAAAGGAGAAGTCTTACCACCATAAAAGAGAACTTTACGTATGCGAAACAAAGGAGGGGCTTTTGACAGAGAGAAGACAAAAGTGAACTATTAACAGCTCAAACATGCTGGAGGACAGAGAAATCCAACAAACCCTTCATCCCCAGCAGCTCGTACTATCCGCCTTCCCCCTGCTCCCCTTCAGTGGACCCTGCAGAGTTTTGATCAGCTGCTTTTTTTTTTGTAAAGAGGAATATTTAAGAGCACTTGAAGGTAGAAACACCTCAGCCAGAAGTGTTTCTTTGGAAATCCATTTTAGAAAAAGTGAAGAGCACAGAAGCCAGCAGTCTTAGCACATTTCAGTTCTGCTTTATAACCTGCTGGCTTTTAAAAAGCTTAGCAGCAGCAACAGTGGAAGAGTGCACAGATATTTTGCAGGAACTGTTCTGTTTTATCCCAAAAAGACCGCAGAGTTCTGTAAGTCTCATATTTCCTCAGCAGATTTCATTTCCAAGCAGTTTTCTCCAGAGAAGAGCTTTTAGGGCCACCAAGGCCACGTTATTAAGGCATGAATAGGGAACTGCTTTCTAGCAGCACACTTTATAGTGCCATGTCCAGTTCTATTTTTCAGGCAGAGAAAAAGATTTTCACCACATCCTTAATCTATGGATTTTTTTTTCCTTGATTGCCAGCCTACTTTCCATGGGTTAATTTCTAGCAGATAATGCTGAATTTCTGAAAAGAAATAGGTACTCATAGGTACTAAGGCTGGTGAAGTGTTCACACTTCTAGACAGCTGGCATCTGTGTATGCATCTGATCCCTCTTCCCTTTATTAGAAGCAAGAATGTGGCAGAATGATTTATTTCAATCCTGCCTGCCAAGTCTGTACAAGTCTCTCTTCCTATCAGAGATGTTTCCAATTTGAGGCTCTCCTAATGTGTCCAAATTAAGACAAAACATTGCTGTCAAGGACGACACTGATTTTCTATTACTGCTTTTTAATGTCTTTCCAGTAAAGGAATAGGAAAAGCCCTTTTTGCTTGGGGTGCTTCTTCTTCCTGGGTCACAGAGGTTTCACAGAGTACAGCAAGAAATCTAGTACCACCAGTTACCAATGGGCTTACAAAGAGGCTGTTCAGTTGATGAGCTCAATGGTAACTGGAGGTATTAGTGTCAATGTCACAGAGGTGGAGCTAACTGTATGACTTGTAAAAATCATCCTCTACATTACAGTGACTCCAGGGTGGCAGCAAGCCAAGTGTGAGCCACACAACATGTCTGTCTGGTCTGTTTTATTCTTGGGATCGTAGGGAACAAGGGACATTTCTCAGCACCTCATTTTGTACTGCCTTTATCAGCAAGAAGGTAAGGGACAGATCGGCTGTTCATGGTGCCCTGAGCTTTCACTGCTTGGGGGAAGCAAGAAAACAAAACAAGCATAGTAGATCGTGGAGCTTCCATGCTGTCTCAGAAACTGAGTCTCCTTAGTGGAGATGAAGGCATAAGATCCTCAAGCACCACTCCAATCACGAGGCAAGAAACAAAGCCTCACATGAACTACAGCTCTGATCTCAGTAGTTACACTTCATGTAGCACTGTGTACATCTTAATGCCAGAGACTCACTTACTGCCCAAAACTGCTCAGCCTATGAGGTACTGTCAAAAAGACAGTGCAGTGACTAGTCAGAAGAGAAGTCTCTTTACAGCACATACCAGCCATTTCTGCATCAGCAGTATGGTCTTCTAAGCCTTCTTCGTAGATCTGCTCAACACTAGTATAGAACTAGAGATCACTAAAGCTAATATTAGCAGCTACATCCAAAGTGCTAAAACTACAGGGACCTGATGAAAGACTTTGTCTACTCACAGCTATAAGCTCTACCAAGACAGAGGAACTTACCACTTGGTGAGGTGAATGAGCTCATGTTATCTAGAACTTAGGAACAGAACATAAGGGAAAACGTCATGAAGAAAGTAAGAATAAAGTGTTATATTCCAAGTTCACATGCACATGCCTCCACAAAAAGAGATTAACTGTTGTTGCATAGAGCTCCTGATGCATACAGATCTTGGAGCACACCAATGCACCCTCTGATTACTCCACAAACCAGCAAAGATGGGAATACCATAGAATCACAGAACAGTCTGAGTTGGAAGGGACCTTAAAAATAATCTAGTTCCAGTCCCCAGCCATGGAGACAGTCCCTACTAGATCAGGGTGTTCAAAGCCCCGTGCAACCCAGCTTTGAAGACTTCCAGGGTTGGAACATCCACAACTTCCCTGGGCAACCTGTTTTAGTGCCTCACCACTCTTGTGATGAAGAATTTTTTCCTAATCTAGTTTCTTCCAGTTTGAAGCCATTACCCCTTGTCCTATCACTACATGCCTTCATAAAAAGTCCCTCTTCAGCTGTATGCTGAACCTTGCACTTGGCTTTGCTGAACTTCATGAGGTTGGCATTGGCCCACCTATTATGGCTATCGAAGTCTCTCTGGATGGCATCCCCTCACTCCAGTATGCCAACCACACCACAAAGCTTGGCCTTGTCACCAGGCTTGTTCAATACCACTGTCCATGTTGCTGAAAAAGATGATACACTGTACCAGTCCCACTACCAGTCCATGAGGAACACCACTCATCACTTAGATCTCACTTTGATATCAAGCCATTGATAGCACTCTTTGAGTGCAATTGGCAAGACAATTCTTATCCAGTGAGTGGTCCCATCCATCAAGTCCATGTCTTCCTAATTGAGAGAAGATGAAGATGGTGGGAACAATGCCACACACTTTACAGAAGTCCAAGTAGACTGCATCAGTTACTCTTCCCTTGTCCATCAATCCTATTACATCATCATAAAAGACCACCAAATAGTGGTCATTCTCTAGTTGAGAAATGAGCAACTCAAATTGATAAATGACAGAGCCAAGAGCTGAGGACAGCAAATCTAATTGTCACTCTTCACACACTTTATCTGTTTCCTTTAATGCATTTTCCCCTGCCACCGAAAAAAAAAAAAAAAAAGCAGTGAGCTAATCCAATCACCTGTACAGTAGTAAGGCCAAAGCAGTAAGGAAACACATTTGCTTCAAATAGAGTTCTACACCTTGAAGATATCTTGAACACATATTTGGAAGAGACAGACACCAACAGAACCTTTAATCACTGTTCAATGCTCCTGTGGGACTTGCACAGCTAGAGTACAAGCACACAAATACAGTTTTTCAGCTTTTCTTCAAAATGCAAACCCTCTCCTCTCCAACACCTGCCCCTCTGCCAACTTTTCTCACCAAGAGATACTCAGAAGAGGGATGCTCTTTCTACAAGTATTAGGTAAGTACTGATGAACTCACAGGTGGAAATGTTATGCTGGTCCTTATCTTAAAAAACTCGTAAGTGACCAGAAGGATCTCAGGAAAAGCTACAATAAGCCCAGCCCAGGGTGGACAGAGTTAAAGAGGATGTGCTATGAGATGCAAACAGACAGAACCTTGGAGGCAGAGTTAATCTGGGCACTGGCAATCAAATACAGCCATTTAAAAGAGGGAAAAAAGATAGTAATAAAGTGATGCCTCCTTTGAGAATAAAATTCACACACAGGATCAATAACCTTATTGCAGCTGCAATTTGAATGTAAGAGGGAAAGGAAATCTTAGCAAAGTTCAACAGCTAGATCTGAAGAGATACAACTCTTGTGGCTGCAGGTAAAGCAGGCAGATACAGCACTTTCATAATGTAGAAGAGGAAACTGCATTATAAATTCCTGAGGGTAAATTCCACATGGGTAAATAAGGACAAAACAGAAAGCTGAACCAAAGTGGTTTGCAGGAGCAGCTTCTAGGGAAAGTGAGTATGAAGTTGTCACAGTTGTCTTATCTCCAATGTATGAGCAAGTAATGACAATTGCTATAAAAGAGTTTTCAACACAGAATCATAGAATGGTCTGGGATCTCCAAAGGCCATCTAGTCCAACTCTTCCTGCAGTAAGCAAGGGCATCCTCAACCAGATCAGCTTCACTTTGAATATCTCCAGGGATAAGCCCTCAATGACCTCCCTTGGCAATCTGTTCCAGTGTTCCACTACCCTCATGGTAAAGAACTTGTTCCTAATATCCAATCTAAATCCGCTCTTCTCTAGTTTAAAGCCATTGCTCTTCATCCTATCACTACAGGCCTTAGTAAACAATCTCTCTCCATCCTCCTTGTAGGCCACCTTCACCTACTGGAAGGTTGCTATCAGGTCTCCCTGGAGCCTTCTCTTCTCCAGATTGAACATAGTTACTACGTCTTAATCCTCCTTCCCAGAGTCTGCTTTTACATGACTTTGCAAGACAAAGGCATGGCCAGGCACAAGCGTATGAACAAGTTCGTAACGTAGAAGTGAGGACATTTCATTCAGACCTGCTGAATTCAAGGCTAGAATTGTGGCATGGAGAGAGATGAAGAAACAGGTGGCATCAATCTTGTTCACTCACAGAGAAACCCCACTGTCTGCTCCTGAGGAATAAAATGCAGGAAATGGTCTTACTAGAAGTGGTATATCTTCCTAGCATTCTGAAGTAAAAGTCTAATTGGCTGTCAGTCTTATAAGTTAGCTTAGATAAATCTGAGGAGAAATGGATTAAGCATAAGTTTGAATAACCAGAAGCAG